>JACCPG010000704.1:0-80530 GCA_016069955.1 Drepana arcuata | reverse complement strand
CTCTAGAGTATAATAGCTCAAGGCGGAAAGATATCAGAGCTTGTAGTACTGAAATACACATTGACATTACTCAGGCAAATACTGATCAGTCACCGATGAACGAATAATGGAGTATGCTAGCTTAATTCATTGACGATGATTGGTAAATCATGATAAAATAAATTCGTAAATTACAACCAAAAATAACTTCTTTCAGCTACGTATAAGGTGTCGAAGAAAATCAAGAAGAAATCAACGTGTTTTAGAAGATATAAAAAAAAATTGTTTAGTCTTGCCCATCAGAAACGACGACGGTCTCGCCATCTGCCACGTTGTCATTAAAATATAACTCTGCCTATAAGAGAGTTTTGGTACACCTCTTCCTACCCCTTCCCTGCTCTTATGAGAACGCTTCGAGTTATATAAGAACTCATAAAGAGCTCGTTTCCGCGGTCACATGGGACGTGAGAGCGACTTTAAGTCCTGGAGGTGAGGTTAAAGTTTGAGAGTTTCAAAGCCTAGAGTTATTAATTGGTTTCTACTTACTTTTATTAAACCAGCTTTAAAGAGTTGGTTTAATAAAAGAAATTATATCAACTATCTGTCATGTTGCAAAGATTTAAAAAAAATCTTATTTTCTCTGCCTATCCCTTCCCGCTTGGGAACAATGTGAATATATTAGATACAGTTTTTTTTTATTTTATTTGATTTCTTATTGAGAATAATTAGCAGTAAAGCTTAGCCTCAATTTTTTTTGTTGCATTAAAATATCTTATATTTACTTCATTCATACTGAAAGCCTACACAGCCGGGCGACATTGACGAACACGTTTTGTAAGTAGATGAGTGGGTTGGAATGCCCTTGGCAGCTTTAGATAAATGTCGAAACATCGCAGACAAAAGGGAAATTATAATTATAATAAGATTTCTAATGGCGTCTATTACGTGTGTAGGATTGGTGCAAAGCTTGAAAATAACTACGCTTCCCCATTATTCCTGGTCCCGATCCGAAGGAATAGGAAGAGATGTTCTTCACACCCTTTTCTTTATAAATACTTATCTTCATTTTGGTAATTTTTTTTTTTACTTTCTGGACAATATTAAACATGCACGCAATTAAAGATAACAACATATTTCAGTAAGCCTTACATTTGGACGTATTCAAATGAAATTGCAAGCGATGCGTATAGCGTATAATGTTCCGGTTCTGCATTTTCGTTTCTAATATAACAATTTTAAAGATCTTTTTGCATCATAGTCATGAGTTTTCGCCATGTGGTTGTTAATTTGAAGAAATCGTTAGATAGTGTGTTTTTAGCGGTTTTATAGACAGGTGCATAGCATTTTAACTTTCTCTGGCATTGAGTGATTGCGCAACTCTGCCTACACTTACTGGCAACAATCAACAGATTGACAAGTAATAGATTAGCGTAGCCATTGTTCTTGGGAGTAATCATATATAGCGCGTATTGACCAATTTGTATTGACGATAGAAGATGTGCAAATCAATAATTTTTTTGTGCGGACAATGACATCCAGAACCGAGGTCTGAACGCGTTGTTTTTAAACGACAATATAATGTTAGCATACGAAAATATGTATCTACATATATCATAACTACCTACTTGTTAACATTTTATCTTATTGTGTTTACGTAAAATTTTCACACAGTTTCGATAACAAAACTACAAACCAAAAACAATCAAACTCATTCATAGAGATTACTACTAAAGGATTGTATCCTCTATCAGGTTGCATAAATTAATGATAAAATTTCCTAGTTATGAATAACTACCTGTTTAAAAATATCATCTATTTGTATTACCTTAGCAAGCAACGTAGATTAAGTTGTTCGTTAGGAGTAGCAGTTCAATTAGGGTGAGTCAAGTCGCATGCGTTAATCCAAGTTGGAATTGAGTCAATCTGTCTGCAGCGCCGTTTGCCACATTCTTGAGTTAATATCCTTCGGGTAAACACAGATTAGTGCAGTGCTACCGCTTTTCAATTAAGTTTCCGTCTAGTTCATATTTGCAGACCTTACTGCCTGACGAAAATGAAAAATGTAGCTATTGTGTCTCTGACACGATACTTATAAAGCTTTCGGTGTACTTTTTTTTGGTATGTTACATACAATATCACCACAAAGAGTGTAACACCAATCATATCTCTTTTGACTTTTAGATCTATTGCGTTTCATTAGTCTCGTCATACAATCTTGCCGATTTCTGGTACTCTTTAAGAAAAAATATTGATGATTTCTATCTCACACCAAGGTAATTAAATTAATGGTTTCAGGTTCACTTATATAAATGTAATCAACAATTGAATGCAAAGGTTATGTGACATATCCTTCAACGGAAGTAGGAATATGTTTTTTTTGTTAAGTTCAATGTTAATGCCAAAAGCAACATGAGAAAGTTCAATTTACATAATTAGCATACATTTGATCGATAATTTATAAAACTTAAGGTTTCTGGGTTAAAATTTGCACATGAAAATACTGTGAGAACATTTTTGTTGAGATGTTCACCTTGTCTCTTGTGGGACTAATAACGTTTCAAATGTGTATGAGTAAGTATGTGCTGAGCATCCTGCGGCTTTGGGCCGGTTGATTGCACAACTTGGCTTAACTAGTGAACGTGTCGAAGCAATTTCCTTCCAGTAACCGTCGCCATAATGAAAACTGGTGTGCAAGTAATTTGAAACTGGTTACTGGTTACCAGTTGACATGATTTCGTTACCCACCTGAATTATTACGATTTCGTAAAAATCTAAATTATAATCTTGATAGTATTTAAAGTAGGGCTATTAGCAGCTTTTAAAACTGGTTAACAAATAAGGTTGCAATTTATATGGAATCAGATTCGTTTTTATTTATTATGACTTTCACTGTGCACCAAAAATGTTAACATATATCAATATTATGGTGAAAGCTTTTATATTAATGTAACGAAATAAAAAAATATATGACGGTCTAATTTTTGAACACTTTTAAGTGTGAGTAAAATTTTCGTCTTTTAAAAGTAACAGGAAAAATTTATATCATGAAAAACTTACGTCTGTACTTGTGATAGGTAAAACAATGGAAATTGTTAGCAAAATTCTATTTTAATCCTATTCGTCATAAGGTAGAGTTTCGGTAACTTACGAATTTGTCGTAATAGTGACGGGTGATAGCGTCTTTTGATTGAAAAGCAGTATTATGATGAAAAATAAAAACAGTCTGGATAAGCCAGGCGTCAAATTACTATGAAAACCAATCATTTGTTTTTTATGACAGTCGCATAATAGACGCTAAGTACAGCCACCGTGATTTAAGATAACCGCGTATCGTATCCTAACAATTAAGATATTTACCGACAAGCTTTGTCAAATGAATATTATTTGTATTTGTAATACAATAAAGGTTTTTTTTCATTGTTGATATTTTTTCTTCTTTATATACCATCGATGATGGTATATAAAGTGGCAGGCAGAGTTATTATAATACAATTTATATTTTAATGAAAATGCCAACCGGACAGATAAAGAGTCACTTAATTTTTTTAAACAACAAGTTATCAAGAGATTAATAAAATTGCATTTACACCGAACATAAACTTCATATTAACTTCTATACCTACGCTAAGAGTACGCTTGTGTGAGACTAAAATTAAGATGAACAGAATTACTCACAAGATTTCATTAACCATTGTTCTGAATTGTATGGGTAGATTTGGCAATCGTATGCGTAATTCGTAGTCGCACAAGAAGGCGAAGTTCTTGTTTGATCTTTAAATTACGAGCACTTAATTGCGAATACCAAACAGTCAAGAATAAGCCTGAGATGGCGCTACTAGTACATGCGCATGCGCACCTTTTTTAATTTAACAACAGTAGTTCTCTTGTGACTTAATATTTCCTACGAGATTGGATTAAAACAGATCCAAGGACACTGCATTATAATTATTTTAATGATTCAGTAATTAAGGTTGTAAGACGATAAATCAGATAAAAACATAAAATGTAACGGAGAGTGTAAGACACCTGTCCTGTCTATATCTTCATATATAGGAAGATCTATTAAGCTTCATTCACGCTCATATTAACAGAAACACGAAAGGAACTGCAGATTGCAGATGAAAGGAATTGAGATTAAAAATGAATAATTTATATAATATTTTATATATTTTTTTTATATTTATATTTTAGTATCATGGTTTAGGTTGAGCTATCGTTATATACTTTATCGTTATTTACTTATATACAACAGAAAAACAAAGGCTGTAGTTTCCCGGCCATTTAACCGCTAAACAGCGAAACAAGATAAGTTTTTCTACTTAAACAAGCCTATTAATTAAACAAAAAGTTTCGCTCAAAGTACCCGAAGTATCAGCGAAAGTCAGACAAAATAAATATATACATATATATAAGCAGTTGTACTTACCATTCGGACACGTGAAGAGGTTGCCCTGAAACAGAAAAACGTATTAAGTTTCAAGCTGAATAAGTTTTGTAAGTTATTAAGTTTAAAAAGTTATATGAGTATGATAATTGGAAAACTGAAAACACTTTAATGTAAAAAAGAAAACCAGAAAATATAAACAACTTTCCATTTTAGTATTTGTTTTATGATAATTATGGTCGGATTTGTTGTTGGAATTATCCTTTGAAAAACATGGATATTTTCTGGAATACAAATAAACCTCGCAGGAATATGAAATGTTTTGTTTATTTTACTAGAAATAAGTTAACTTGCTATCGTGACATCTTCATGCTATCTTCTCAATATCAACTAGTAGAGCGTCTGTTAAGGTCTATCTTATTATATTTTAATAATATAACCTTAGTGACTGCTTTAAGTCATCTGCAAAATTTTCGAACCTCGCTTTTCGAGCATATGTTTTTTATATAAAAGCCCCATGTTATATTATTGTTATATGAACGGACGGATGTTAAGTTAACGGAGTGACAAGTGTAACATTTCAGATTAAAGCCTAAATACATCTAAGAGGAAATTTTAAGATGTTATCCAAGTATACCAAGTAATTAAATCAGAGGGCAATGGACTAACCCTCTGTCACGCTGGCATCAATTGGTGTACCTGGTTGGTACTTACTTTGAAAGAAAGTATTATCAAATGATAATACAGAAGGGGAAATCCCCTTCGAGAACTTTTATAGGAAGAAGTGAAGGTGAAGCTTATATCCTTCATTTAGAAATTATTATTCTCAAATTCTGAACTTTGCAGTGGAGTTATGCGCATATTTTCTTATCCGCAGATTCAACTATTTGTAGATATAGTATGCTATGTATGTATATTCATAATATTGCTTATCATAATTATGTTATGCGCATTTGCTTATCTTATACGACCGAATTATGCGCCGATCTGAGATTTGGGATAATTTATGGCACTTCTATTTTAGGATTGTAGGGTTTTGCATTTTATCTGATAAATAGTGATCATCGCATAGTATTATTGTCTCTTCGGGTATACGGTCCGCGTAATGGCAAGCGGTTAATGAAGACTGCGCTAGCAATATCATGGGCATCTTTCACTCGTTGCCGACCTTATACCGTTCTTCTTTAAGTGCAGCCATTCCTTATAGAGTTCTTGGGACATAGCTCATCGTTGGAGAATTTAATATCTGAGAACAGTGCAATTTTGCTTGCTTGCTCTGACTCTGCTCTCTCGCGGAAGTCTTAGTCTGCACGGAAGATTTTTTGTGCTGTATATCTAGACAATTTATGACGTAATTAAACTTATTAAACCATAATTATTATATAATAATTATGAATTACGCATGAATAAACATTGTAGCAATCAATAAAGATCACAATATATAAAAAATATGTTAATGACTATTTATTTTCTTCATTGTAAAAGTATTTACAATTTCTAAACGACATAATTGAAATATAGCCACGGTCCATTTGGATGTTTGTAAATATAAAGCTGGCCACCACGGAATTAAAGATATCGCATGGTTTGCCAAACTGGGGAAAGTGAGATAGCACCCATTAAGTACACGTTACTTCGAAGTGTAAATGAACTGAACCAATAGTTCTCATAGAATAATAAATTCAATCGAACGAAAGAGAGAATTGACCCTTACGTAAAAAGTTGATGGTGTGGAATTGATTAGATGTGGATCTTTACCGTAGAATGAGGAAGTTTGGGTTATTAAACAGTTTTAAAATTACGCGATTTTCACACATATTTATTGCAGCCTAACTTTATAATAGGTTGCAAATTGGCGAGAACTGCTCGTCCAATCCTTGAATTATTCTCTAAAGTTCATTGATTATCATGAAAGATTTTATTTTCTTAACCTCCACATTCTGCTCACATCACTAAAACTTTTTATGTTTTAATTAATCGTAAAACTCCTTACCTGATATAATTTAATAGAATTGATCTCTGTCTAGACTAGCGAAGCGTAAAGCCTTATCCGTGCGTAATATTGTAGGTAATACAATATTTTTATTATATTTGTAGGTAATACAATATTTTTAGAAATAATAAAATGAATGAAATATTATGAGAATATTAGATTAAGTACGCATTGCTAGTGAAGTAAATTGGTAATTTCGTAAGATAAAAATCTATACATTTTGCATAAACTCTACATATCGTAAATGTTATTGTATGAGAAGAGATGGTGAGAGTGAACTATAAGTATCAGTGACTGCTAAACAAACTTATGAAGATGTAATGCAGACAAATGTTCTCATCACATAAATATTTACATGAAGATATTAAGTAAAAAGACGTTAGCAATCGTAAATATACCCGCAGCGTTACTCAACGCTTTTACTTAGCCAAATAGAACGTTGAAAGTGCAAACTGGAAATGTTTGTCTGACAACTTACAAAATTACAAAGTCACAATTCCACACCGTCTCTCTGTACTACGGAAGTCAAATGAATTTAGCCAGGTTATACTCGAGCGTAATCAAGCCGAAATCGATTGCGTACTGAAAGATCGTTATTTATGGCACATATATAAAAATGTTGCGCAATCAGAGTAAGAAATTCATGGTACTGTTTATGTAAATTCGGTGATCCTAATAATGTCTTTGAAACAAATTTCAAGTTTCATTCATATGTGTTTTTTTGTATTTTCAATAGCTAATTGTTACTTTAAGAAGTTTCTGTACATTCAATAACTAATTACTTAGTAAATAATTTACAAGATGTGATAGAAAACTTATTATGTTAAAATTTTAGACAGGCACATAATTGTCATAATTTGTCATATTGAATCGGAAATACATATTTGTAAGATCTTTAATTTGTATTTCCATTGCTTTTGTAAGCAAATGTATGTATCTTAACTTAAGAAAATATAATTCTAGTGTAATAATCTTGTGAAACTAAAGGATATTCCCACATTTTTTCCTGTCCGCTAAACAATTTGTAGTAATGTATGAAAACGTATTTGTATGAGGGATAAAAAAGTGTGAAATTACCAACGTCTTTTGTCTGACACGATAGTTTATTTAACATTCTATAGTATATAATGTTATATAACAGCGTTTATATACAATACAGGCCTTGGCATAATTAAACTAAATAAAAATTGTAATACATTACGTTCCATTTAAATGGTAAAAGCAATTAGGAATAGCATGTACAGTCTAAGAGCTAAATTATCAAATGTTTGTCCTTAATTAATCATAATTTTGCCACAAGGGATAGTAGTGCTGATACCCTATGTGCTCCCTACGCAGGACTTCACAAGGTTCAGATTCTAGGGTTCATGCCTGATCGTATTATTTTTAATAATTATTATCTTTGACTAATTGTACGCGTGCATATAATAGGCATCACTTGTTGCTTTTGGGTTCTTGGAGACGAATTAAGTATATTAAAGATTGACCAATATAATATGATCATGTTATCTCCATTTCGTTTATTTCACACGAAGATCGCAAGTTCGAGTCCCGACTGTACAGACAGGACTCGAACTTGCGATCTTTGTGTCGCAGGCAACTACTCGAACCACTTGTCCACCACGGCTTCTTATATAAATCGTAACCCTTATTTTAATTATGAATTGTATTTAGTCATATTATAACTGGTATTGTACCTAATGTTTAAAATTGTTTAAAGAGGATTACTTTTAAAATAAACTAGACAAAAGAAGCAAAAATAATTGTCCTACAGTTCTGAATAAAGTAGGACTTTGATCAATCCCTTGAATGTGCGGAGATAATAATGGTCTCGTTTTTATCTGAGTCTGAGCTCTAAATAAATCTCATAAAAGCTCCATATTCTGACTTATCCCCAACTGTATATCATTAGAAGTGCACAAAACAAAAACTGCTTTAAAGTAATCCTGTCCTTTCTCGAAACACTTATAAGTAAAATATGAAGTCGTATTTTAGATGCATGGAGTGGATACGACCTCTGTATGTTTTCTTGTTAAATATAACATTATTTGTCACGAACTTCATTCGTCCTAATGAAATGCTTGACAATTTAAGTGTCTTCAGAAATATTCATACAGCGGTGTTGCATTGAATTAAGTTGAAAGGTAACGAAAAGTCAGATGAGGAATTTAGTTATTCTAATTTTAAGAATAAGGACGAGATGTTTAGATCACAAAGTAAAAAACACACATACTGTAAAACCTTAATGTATTACTTAACACATACTAGCTGTATTTTGAACTTAGAATAAAAAATAAATGTATTCTTTGTATTTTAATTGTTTCTGCTATGTTCTGTCAATTAGTATCGAACATCGGACTCTAGTTGAACAAAAAGTCCGTCTACAGTACCAACCTATGTAAATGAGAAATTCATTAACGTGACAATTATTACCACAGGTAACAAAAAATCAATATCTGTGTCTATTACTTTGACATACATGGAGACTCGTTTTTTATGTAATGTATTTATCATTAAGCTCTACACATGTGAACTTGAAAACACATTTTAAAATTTTCTAGGCACTATATAGTTTAATTATATCATAAAAAATGTAGATAAACGTGTAAAATATTCAGTTTCCATTGCGTAATATTTTACTTGCTTTTTATTATCTCTCGTACGTCGCAACGATCATGATTTCAAGACCCCGAAGAAGAGATCCCGTTGCTAACTCATAAGATTCTAATACGAAGAAGTTATATGGAAAATACTAAATAGCGGAGAAGTGACATCACATTGTGTCAGACAGTGATGTCACATAATTATAGAATTAAATGTACTTTATAAGCACGAGCCAGAACAACCGTAGCCTAATAATGAAGCATTTAGTTACAGATTGAAATAGATTGTCGGAGACCTGCATCCCGGTCAGATTGAAAATCAGATGTTCTTTACACAGAGCTGTCAAACACAGGAACGTATACAGGACAGATAATTTCTACCCAATAGTTTTATGAAGCCAATTTTGTACACGACATCATAAAATAGCATATTTAACTAAACTATTATCGATTAAAAATCACAGCTTTCAACATGTCCGTGTTTCTTCACAAATCACGGGGAAAAAATGATTTTATATCGTACCTGTAAATGGCAACCCTATCTCGTACGACTGGTATCTCAATCATATTAGCGGAACATCTTATTGTATGGTAAACAAACGGTATATTATCAACAAGTTATTACACAGACACAATTTCATAACATCCTGTAATTGTCTACGTTATCGACTTTTACCAATTATCATCTACGATGTCAGTAGTAATTTTGGCAAACAAATAATGTTCCCCATTTGGTATATAATTTGAATGACAATGAGTTTTTCTGAACCTGTAAAGTGAATAGACACCACGAGCTTTACGGTGAAGAAAAACGTCGAGAGGAACTCTGCATACGTCTAGGAAGCAATTCAAAGGCGTATGTATAATCGTGGTTGAGTAACGACGATGGACTCGCCATCGGTCACGATGGCACCTAAAATATATCTCTGGCGGAAAGTGGGTGTGTGGGTGGGACCCTTGTGGGAATGCGTGAGGCACAACACAAGGTTGAAAATGAAAATGTCGTGATACTGTGTATACGCATAAGAATAATTTTAAAGACGGACGTATAGAGAGACAGCTATAGAATACCAGACAAGTTGTAAGCTTGTTTGTCACCCTTGTAAATAAAAATAATTGTAGTCAAGTTGGTATCTAAGATATGTCTCAGAAGATTAGAAAATTCTGTTACATAAAAAAATTTAAAGAGCAATATTAATGTATTGTATCCTTACCTCTGATTTGGTGGGAGTGGCTATTAGCAGGAACACGACGGCACATAGTGCCGCCGGACACCTTATCAACATCGTAAATCTGCGGACAAAAAAATACGAATAAACATTTTATGTTCTGAAACAAGAGAGTTGGCAGAGATACGATGGGCAAATTGTAAGCAATTTGCTCATACATCGCATACTATTTACATTAATGTTAACATTATGTATATATATACAATATGGTAACACCTCCCGCCTTCACACAAGGGAAGACTTATAGATAGTGCCATCCACGAAGACTACTGCGCCCTATTATTCTTCATATATTCATACTGTAAGTGTCTCTCAACATTCTATTCATAGTTTAAGTGTGCAACCTTCTACTAATGTTGAGTATTGTCGGTAAATACTTAATTACACACGCACATGATTACGAGAGTGGGCTCATACACCCCGCATCCTGCGACCCCCTCGACTAGATATTGTTGGGACGCGTCTTCATGTATGGCACTATCTATAATAGTTTGCAAGACACTTTTTTGCCATATCACCTTCCAATATATTTTCTGATCTTAAGTACTTTGAGTAATATATCATCCACCGCGAGCTTACAATAGAGGGAACGTTCATACATTAAAAATAAAATTCGTATTTCAAAATTAATATGACGTCAATATATCTCCAGCGAACAAGTGTCATCCCTATGAGTTGTATAGCACTCATGACGGAATAACCTTCAAAGAGCAACTCAAGTAACGCCTCAATCCCAAAAGAAACAGCGTCCAAATTTTCCGCATAGATTTTTCTACTTTGCAATAACTTGGAAAGGCATATGTATAGTCGTGCTTGAGTCGACTCGATGGACTCGGCATCTGTCATGTTGGTGCCTAAAATATATCTCTGGCGGAAAGGGGGTGTGTGGGTACTGCCTATACACCTCTGCCTACCCCTTCGGGGACCCTTGTGGGAAGGTGTGCATATATACATAGTTGAAAAAATCTATGCATGAGAGAGGGTTGAAAATTGACATTGAATGTGGAGGGAGGAAGGCAAAAGCTTATTACCTCGTTATTTATTCGAACATCAATCGCTGAATTATAAATCCCGTGTTTACATTCCGATTGTAAATTAACAAATGAAAAATTTGCTCTACGCCAGGGGTTTGCATGGTAGAAATATCAATTATTGGTATTCCGTGTTGATTGGTGTTAATTAAGTTTGTGAGTAAATCCAGCTTTAATGGCAACGCTCATAGCTGATGCTAAAAGGTTATGTTATAATTAATGAGTACATAATGTATACTATAGACATGTACAATAAATTAACTTACGGTAAGGAAAACATCAAGAGGAAATCTACATACTACGTTTGAGAATAAATTCAAACGCCAAAGATATACTCGTGCTTGAGTAACGGCGATGGACTCCTAAAGTATATCTCTAGCGGAAAGTGGATGTATGGGTACTAACTGCACACCTCTGTCTATCCCTACGGGCACTCTTTTGGGAAGGCGTAAGTAAATATTTATATCTATACATATTATATTCCAATTTTAAAACCGTGCTAAACAGCCTACCCAAAGTATTTTTTTCTGAATAACATTTCTCGTGTCTCCAAAACTAACGAAATTCTTAGGCACGTTAAGAGGCTTTTGCAAAGCATAAGAAATATCTTTAAATACAATGGCGATGATTTACAACAATACCCAAAGTATGTCTTAATATATATAATTAACGCGTAATATCGCATGAATATTAACGTTTATATTTTGGAACCGTAACGGTATTTAGAGAGTACTGAAGGTAAGTTATACTTAACTATCTTCTAACTATCATCTTTTAACTTTCTACTAACGATTACGGTTGGCAAACTGATGACAGATACCAGCTTTTATTGCATGTATATGAATCATTGATGCTGTGATGAAATGTAGGTATCTAACTATTATTATGTACCCACATACTTTCTGCGAGAGATATTTATTTAGAGAATTTTCGATTTATGACTAAGACCAAGACTAAGGTATAAAGGCTTGTGTTCATCACAAATATTTGCCCTCAGCAGGAATCGAACCGGCGACCTCAAGTTTCGCAGAATCAGGAGCTCTAACCACTAGACCAGTCAATGAGACAATAATATTATAATCGCTAAAAGCTTAAGCGCTCGTGAGCGGAAGTGTAGGAAGGGGTGTGAGGAAACGTACACGTTCAGGATAATGACATTTTAAGAAATATTTTGAGAGCCCCGAAACAGGAAGTTGTGAACACGATATATAATATGCCAATGATGACGAGGTGTAAATATAATAATACACTATTATTCTTTTAGTCATGTCTTTACGCTATCCCACTAGGAGTAGATAGAGGTTAAACACTACTATACTAGTGCACATCTCTGTGAGATCTGCAATGAACAAGTTGTGATAACACGTGTTTGGTACGACGAACGTATCTAAGCCTATCTCTCTCTACAATTTACTTTTCTATCATCGAGATATTATAAACTTACTGTAAATTAATTAATTTATGAGCTGGTTAATAGAAGTCTAATGAAGGGGTGACCTGCCATGTTCTATAAATATATATATACTACGGGAAAACATGTTTACTTATCGAACAAAAATACGTTTACTCATTGTACATATACGTAAACTCTTCTAAGTATTCCTGGGCCTCCATGTTCCATCCGCGTAAACTTACATTTATTACTAGTTTTTTTCTTACAACAAATTAATTAATATAACCTTAGTTAATAAGTGAACACAAGCTAATATTCCATAGATTAAATCGAAAAAACGACCCTCGGTTCCTCTATTAAGTCATTCTAATAACTTCCTGGTCAAGTGGAATATGATTCAAAATACACGTGCTTTATTGTTTTAATTGAATAATGAATCAATAACAAAGGTTTAAGGAAATGGGCTTAAGGAAATGTATATACGTATAAAAAAGGTTTTTGTGTTATCAAATGAGAGAGACACATTCATCCAATAAGTATATACTATATTTATTGATATAATAATTATAATATAATATAATATATCCTCACGCCTTCCCACAAGAGTCCCCGAAGGGGTAGGCAGAGGTGTATAGGTAATACCCACACGCCCACTTTCCGCCAGAGGTATATTAAGTGCCAACGTGACAGATGGCGAGTCCATCGCCGTTACTCAAGCACAACTATACATACGCCTTTGAATGACTTCTCAGACGTATGCAGGTTTCCTCTCGATACATACATAATGTATATATATCAATAAGGACTCGCCATCTGTCACGTTGGCACTTAATATACCTCTGGCGGAAAGTGGGCGTGTGGGTATTACCTATACACCTCTGCCTACCCCTTCGGGGGACTCTTAAGGGAAGGGCTTTTGGTTTAACCACTAAGAATTTGAAGAATATTAATACAATAAAAAAAACTGTACCTAAATGAGTAAAAATTTGCATTGCATATAAAAAATAATAAACAAATTTTAATACGGTATGTCAAATTACGTTTTTAATATATATCAATACGTTTACATAACAATAGTGTGTCTATCGTGCGTGAATATTTTGAATGTCTGCATTAACCTCTCGACCGATGATATCATGGCGGTATCCGGTTTTGATTATACACACCTCAGGATGATGTGTTCGCTAAACAATGCACTTTTTGTCCAGGCGTGTATAGTTGTAAGGATTTGTATGTCATAATCTTTGAGATGGTTGTGTTGTTCAAATAGCGACGTGCAAAGTCCACCTAAGGAGGTTCAAACATTAATTAGTTTTATCTAAACTTATTTACAGTCTTATTATGGATATTATTAAGATCGAACAAAGCTATCTGCTTATATCGGAGAAGAAATTGAACAACGGATATATATTTGTGAAAAGTTTACGATGAGGTTAAATATTTAACTCCTCATCGTTTCTCTAAAAGCCAATCAATTCGTTAAAATTATGACACACGCAATCGGTGTTCTGGTAGTGAACAAGCTTGTGTTAGATTCCTTATATAAAATCTGCGTTTTCAAAGAGTCGTTTACGACATCGCCTGACAATCACAGTAAGTGCCCCGTCGACCTGAACCAATGAGTTTTGTCTGAACTGTGTAGTATTCAGTCACTACGACCATTACGGTGAAGGGAAACCTCTTTTACGTTTACACGAAAATATGTCTTCGGCAAAAAGTGGGTGTTGATAAACCTCTGCCTTCTTTTTTCAAGACCTTATGTAGTATACTTTATGTAGTTTCGAAAGTGAATCATAACATCATCTACCAAATAACAATATCACCAGAGTTATTATTATTTTATTACGTCTACTTAAATAACAGTGCAATTAATGTAAGTGAAACCTCTGTATAGACCCACTGAACGACCTTTGAGGGTGAATTAGAAACATATTTGAGCATCTTGAAACTTTCTTCGAAATTAGTTTTATTTTATTACACAACCGTAGCCTAACGACCGATTAAACGTAATTTACATATAAATCGCTCCGTTTAGATATTAAGCAAACCAAATTCCATTGCAGAAGTGCTATAAAAAATAACAAGAGATGGTCGCTTATTATACATTTATTAATCTACATTAATCCTTGGAGTTCAGTAGAAAGCGCGACCAGTTGGTAACCGCGCTGAAAACAATTCATGGTCACATTGATGCTCCCGCCCTCCACGATCAACTGTGTCGGTTCCATGTGCCCGACAACTACTTGCGCTTTAGGAAGCAGAAGCTGTTTGCCGTACCCGCGAGCCGAACAGTCGCGCGAGCGCGCACCCTCTCCGCACTCAACGCTCTTCTGGAGGAATATCCTGAATGTGATTTGTTTGCGGATGACTGGAAAGATATCTTGTTAGTATGTCTGGAGTACTGTGAGAAGACAGTATGAAAGCGTGTACATATTAGTGTAAGTGGCATTGGCCGTTCTAATATGAAATATAAATAAATAAATAAATAAATGAGTGAGCTCAAATTGACATTCGTAATGTATTCGGTATACCTATCTACATGCGTATATTAAATACGTATGTAATTACGTGAAGTTTTCGCAAGAAAGGAAATAGAACAGGAGGCAGTTTGTAAGGAGGTTGCAACAGTGATATGGGAAATGAATTAAATTTCTAATTGGTGCGTCCACTTCGATGTGTATAGAGAGTGCAAGGGCATCGTGTGGAAATAGAAAACTGACGGTCTTTAATGATTGGCTGGGTCGTTCGCATTGTTGAGATGCAGGAAAAAATATAATAGCAAAATATATGGAGCTTATGCCCGAGATAATTTTAAGGGCGTGACGAGGGTTCACTTTAGAGAAATCTAGCGTGGGAATGTTATCTTGTCAGATGTCATACGCCAGTGCCTTGATTGCGGTAGAGATACATTGCCAGCCTTTGACTTAGCTGAGCTTACCGTATCTAATAGATATATTTTGGGATTGTTTACGCTACTATAGTTCTTATTAATTTCGGCCAATTTTCCACTTATTATCATAGCAGGTAGAATGTTTTAACAAGATTGTTGGAATTATTTCACTAATCGTCTAATTCATTTGTAATTACCAACAATATTGAGTATCACTCAGTCAATTCAATATTGTTTTAATTGTGAGCCATGGTGGACGAGTTGTCACTGGTTGATAGAATTACATGCAAAGGGTACGCTTGCAGATTTAAATTCAGGCGGGCAGCATCGATAGCATTTTCCGAGATTTAGAATTTTAGAAAAACAAATTAAGAGGTAAACATTTTCAGTCGTGTTTGAGAGAAGGCGACACACTTGACATTTGTCATCACTCCGCCGTCTACGTTATCTACGTTAGCATCTGTGCCCTGTGCCTACGTGTAATATTTTATTTTATTAATAGATTTAAAGTTATTCAACTAGTGAACTATCTCTGTGCCAACGGTTACTAAATTCCGTTCTCTAGTTTTTACCTGGCTTTTATAATAGGCTGATAATTGGAAAAATAAAATAGAAATATATTGTATGCAAACTCCACACGACGTCGGTATGCCTACCTCATCGTTGTTTCAGTTCAATTTCTGATAGATAAACAAAAACACGATCGTAAAAGAAAACAGCAATTAATCAACAAAGAGGAATTACGCGCTAGATCAACTAGGAAACAACGCCAATAAGGCTTCCTCATAATTCGTTATGTGTGCCCTCGTGGCCTGTTCTCACGGGCCTCCCCCCTCTTATTGTTGCTCATTCTCTTTACTACTGCATTTGAGCAAGTATCAAGCGTGAGATTTGACGCATTATAACAGAATTTTGTTACGTTCTAATTAATTTACTCCAGTCGTAAAGTAAGCAAATCTTTCTTTAATTACTACCTAAGTACTGAAGAATCATGTTTGTTAATTGAACTGGGATTTAAGTCGATAGACATTTTATGCCGTAGTGATATTACTAGCGAGCTGAATATTTTCTTGAAGTGGACAAAAACTTATTAATTCTGTTTATGGCAGTAACGGGATGTCCCAAGCCTGTCGTTTTAAACCCTTAAGTACACTTCATTTGAAGAAATTGGTTCATTAGAATCAACATTCTGACTCACACCCAAACAAAGCTTTGAGATTTATATTCCTTCCTCTTGCAGTATCCGGGTCTAAATTTTTTCGTCTATTTTCCATATGCGAGAGTATATGAGAGTACATATGAGTGAGACAAATGTGGTTTCCTTTTTAGAATGTTTAGAACCAAATAGTTCTTAATTTCGGGTTTAAAAATATAATGAGCCGTGGTGGCCGAGTGGTTCCAGCAGTTGCCTGCGACGCAAAAGTCGCAAGTTCGAATCCCGACTGTACCAATGAGTTTTTCTGAACTTAAGTACAGTGATTAGTCACACCACGAGCTTTACGGTGAAGGAAAACATCGAGAGGAAACCTGCATACGTCTGAGAAGAAATTCAAAGGCGTATGTATGGTCGTGCTTGAGTAACGGCGATGGACTCGCCATCTGTCACGTTGGCACCTAATATACCTCTGGCGGAAAGTGGGTGTGTGCGTATTACCTATACACCTCTGCCTACCCCTTCGGGGACCCTTGTGGGAAGGCGTGAGGATATATTATTATATAAAAATATAATTTGTTACACAATCACGGCAGAACGGCTGACAGGAATTGGGTGCAGTTTGTTATAGCGATAGCTTATATAGCTGTATTAACACATCAGTGTTTTATCCAGAAAATATCGACCAATCAAAGGCACACCTAGTAGAATATAATGAGTTGCCACTAGTTTAATTTTACATACATTAACCTCGACGTACGCTAATAAAAAATATCCTAGATGGTACATACTCATAAAATATTGAACATTCAACTCGTCTTCCCCACACAAATATCTGCTTTTTCTTCTCTAATCGTATTTAACCTTTTACTGCGCAGATAGAACTGCTTGTCTTTAATGCCGTCAAATACATAGATCATTTTAAGCTTTGGCCCGTGTGCAACTTTATACGATAAATATTTATTAGATTTATGGTTAGTTATTCCATTTCTAACTAGTGCCAATACTACTTGTGGTTTTTGTAGATTCTTGTGGCCTTTTCTATCTACCTGTTAACTTTCAATGAGTAATGATTGAGTCATTTATGTATTATATGTGTACACTTCATTTTCTAAAGACGTCAAGCATTATTAAAAGGGTCCTCAGTGGGGTAAGCACTTTGCTTAGTGAATAAAAACTTGCGTTTGTGAATAAAAACGATCATCCGACACTTCCATTGTCATTTCAAATGTGACTTTGCAACGATAATTTGATCGCGATAAAACAGGATTGGCCAATGCGGGTCTCTATTGTTCTCATTTGATATTGCTGATTTTAATTAGGGTACAGGTATTGCTAACAGTGCCTTATTATGTTTGCCAATGATTGTTTGTGGTTTTCCAATTTATAATTAATTTCAACAAATATTGAAATCATTTGCGTTAATCTCATTCGGCTGCTATTAAACATATATTATCATGCTTCTGTAAGCAGCATCTTATTTTCGGCAAAATTATATATTTAGGTCACAACCAGACATACATCGAGCTCATTACCGTTTCTTAAGCACGAAAAACTTTTAATTAAATTAAATATTAATAATAAAAATTGTAATGTTAAAAAAAACATTCATTCAACACTCATTCGGGACTCGAACTTGCAAATTTTAAGTTGCAGCAATTATAGTTAATGCCATCTATGAAGATGCGCTCCACCAATTTCTAGTCGAGGGGGTCGCGGGTCGGCTCAAATGTGTTAATTTACGACGTCACATTAGAAACCTCTAAATTGATCAGTGTTTCCCTACTATATATAATTATATATATCATGCATGTATTATACTTATAAACCTTCTTCTCGGATCAGTCTAACTACTAAAAAAATCACTTCCAAATCCGTTGCGTCGTTTTAAATGTTTAAGCATACATAGGGACGGACAGACAGCGACAGCGACTTTGTTTTATACTATGTAGTGATTTAACGACAAATCGTAACATTTAGTGTTCTATTTTGTTAATATTATTTATAAATAATCTTTATTTACAATAACAACAATTAATAATATTTACAAAGAACAGTTGCAACTAACTACTTACAGATAAAATATTTGTCCCAAATCGGTATCCCGAGGCAACGTGCCAAGAAGACTAGCAGCATTGCCACGCTGGATAGCAATGCTGATTCTCTGAGCGAGATATGGTCCAGCCCGCCTGTCACGAGAGGTCTCGAATAGACGGCGCGAGACCTCTTTAAAAAGATGGTGAGCCTCAGGAGCCCAAGGCCCCAAAGTTTCAACCACAAATGCAGCAAATATGTAACCTGACCCGAGACAGGCATACTTGCGGCGCTTGAGACACTCCTGCTGAGCAGCAGCGGCGCCGGCCGCCACCGATGTGTCAGAAAGATGGGAAGGAGCCAGTGTATCGACACACGTAGCGTCCCACACTAAGGGCCGACCCATCCTCCATGGCATCAGGGACATACCGTCCGGCCTCCGGCCATCGCCGCGAGCGAGACCGACTGGTTCCAGCACAATTAAAATTTCTATTTAATTTGAAATTATGTTTAAACTACCCCTGTCACCGAAATCATAGATCGTTTGACAGTTGTGCGTGAGAAGCAGAGTAACTTAGGCCAACAAATTAGTGTCTTGGACAGAATGAACAAGATCACGATCTTTCATATTTGCTCAGATGTTAGTCTCTCACAATCCGTTACGAAGTCGACCCGCTCTACTAATTGACCATTGTGATAATGGGAAACCTCCGGTGACCTGCTTATGATGTTACCTGCAATACACAGATGTTTTTCGAAACATTGTCTCACGCTTCAAATTAAAAAGGTACGCAGGCATAGTGTTACTATGAAGATACATAAATATAATTACTATCTTTTAAATATATATAAAATATAGGTTGTCATTATATATTATTTTGTAAATAATAATAATAATAAGACGTGAGGATATCCTCACGTCTTCCCATAAGGGTCCCGAAGGGGTAGGCAGAGGCGTGTAGGTAGCACCTGCACCTCCAGTTACCTCCAAATATATATACGAGATAGTTTTATCAGTTTTTGTACCTAAATATTAACCACGGACTCTTAAAACGGTTATTTTTGCTAAACTCGTTGATATGCCAGTTTGGTACCTCCCGCCCGCGCCGAAACATGAGTGGAATTTTTATTTTATTCGCCATTATATACTTGGCCTATATACTACAGCATTTATATAAAAAAAATGTTCTATGGATCAAATCCATGATTCATGTTTCTTGCACTGTAATGCAGCGGTGAGCATCATGTTCAAAGAATGTAAAATATTTGTAGAAATCTTATGCGCTGCGTAATCGTGACCTCTTCGACTTTCATTCATACTGCGAAGAATGCGTCATTGTTCTCAAACTCTGTTCCGTAGCAAATAATACATCTAATTCCAAAACCCTTGTGTCCAGTTTGGGAGTGGTAACGGTTCTGAGGTACGTCTCCTTTCGGTTAATTCTAGTATCTCGGCCGTAAACAAACGAATTGAGGGCACTGATTCGATTACCGCCCGTTATGTGTGTAGAAGGACTGGTTGCAACGGGAATGTCGCCGAAGATGTCCTGAATTTTAATTTACCCGAATGAAATCACTACCGTACTACCGTACTCTGTGACACTATAACACCGCCTTGTTTTGTATAAATCCAGTGCCTTTATTAGCATCTGTTTTCTGACTGAGTAACTAATTATAATATATTAATGGATACGTTGTTGGATTCTTCACTTCTCAGACGCTATTTTATCCTCCTACGGTTTGGAAGATATAAATAATATCCTCACGCCTTCCCACAAGGGTCGCCGAAGGGGTAGGCAGAGGTGTATAGGTAATACTCACACACCCACTTTCCGCCAGAGGTATATTAGGTGCCAACGTGACAGATGGCGAGTCCATCGCCGTTACTCAAGCACGACTATACATACGCCTTTGAATTTCTTCTCAGACGTATGCAGGTTTCCTCACGATGTTTTCCTTCACCGTAAAGCTCGTGGTGTGACTAATCACTGTACTTAAGTTCAGAAAAACTCATTGGTACAGTCGGGATTCGAACTTGCGACCTTTGCGTCGCAGGCAACTGCTCGAACCACTCGGCCACCACGCGGAAGATATAAAGATATATTATATGTGCTGTCTTAGATATAGAGTCACCCGAGGCTTCACATACATCGTGGCATTCTCTGATCTTATGTGGAGGAGTGTGTTGCTTTACACACAGAGGTGTGTAAAGCAACACACTATTGTCTATCTACCCTTTCAGAGATACATTCCTGTTTGAAGGCGATTTTTACTAACTTAAAATTTATAACTATGTCCGTTGTCGATCGGTGATAGAGTGGTTTTTCGAACTACTAAAAAAGACCCTGTGCTACATTGTACATTGGTGTGTCATAATTGTAATAATTGCATGTCACACCATTACTAAGCGATTAGCAGCCGGTCGCAAAATTGCAAGTTTCAACTCGAGTCGGATCACTTACAAAGGTGATTGAGTGGATTGTTAAGTAAAATGCGTGTTTATTAGGATACTTGATTGACACTGTTCCGGGCCATCAATAGTCATAACTAGTAATGAACGATCGTTGAGAAACGGTCGTTGTCTGCCGACGAATATACACTTTCACATTGTGCACACGTGGGCCTGAATTTGAGATATTATTCGAAGAAAGTGAGAGGCATTACTTTTTCTTTGCACAGTTTGTGTGTACACTTGAGGTGTGGATGGTATTATGAAGTAGCTTGCGTCTCAACCGCAGTGTCTATAATAGGTACTCAGTTTCACTATTCTTCTGTATAAATTTCCCTTTGGAGTCGGAAGCAATTTACCTGTAACAAAGAAGAAATAAATATACAAAAAAATTCTCAAGAATTTACTGAAAGCATTTTCCACATACATATTTTTAAGTTTATATGCAATCAAGTCGTTTTAATTTTTGGGTCAATAAATCAAAATATTTCACAAGCTTGCGATAATAGTACATATTTTACGCTATATGATACACTCAAACTAGCAATAATTTAAGAAGAACATCGAAGCTCATGCAAAGTATATTCGACCACTATTCCAAATTTCATTTAAATACACACATGTGAACATACACCCACACATTTACTTACTAGTGCACTAACAATAACTTATTTATATTCACACAAATTCACACAAACATTTGCCATTATTTACGAGTGCACTATCATATATATTCACCCACACAAACACAAGATTTGAATTTATTCGCTAGTGCACTAACATTTATACATATTCACCCACACAGTAACAAACAATTGCATTTATTTAGTAGTGCGATATCTATTCTAATTTCACAGTTTCGAAACGAAACCTCAATATCAATGTCGAAATTATTTTGACATAGTCATATAGCATTGTCGTGATTCATTCATTGTAGGGAATTGTAATTTTTCGCAGGCAGTTTCGAGATGTGAAGTATTTAAGTGCGAACAAAGTTTAGAATGTGAGGAAAAATGTATGTATGTACCATGTTAGATTGTAGAGTAGGGAGAACGGTTGTGCAACGATACTCAAGCGCATAGCTGCATTTTATAGTGAAGATGTTATCATTTACAATGAAACTGTCTGTGACCTAGTTCTGAGTAACAGCACATAACCGCCATATTTTACGATTGTCTATTGACGTAAAAATTTGATATCACCTGTATTGATGGCCAATACATTGTAAAATTTGAGACTTTATTATTCAGGACACTTTATGAGTTTAAATATTTTTTATATCTTAAAGGATTATAAAATATAAAGACAGTAATTACAGTACTAACTATCTATTTCTTCGTATCGTCATTAAAGAGGTAGGCAGAAGTATATAAAACCCATATTTAGATTCAAGTGCGGTAAATGTTAAAACTGTTGCCTCTAGACTAGGTATTATTTCACATATTATCTTTCAATTTCATCTTATGCGCAGATTTCCTCAAAATGTTTTCCTGAACTGTAAAGACCGTGATGAGACCAACAATACTTAAAAAAATAGAAAAACTCTTTGGTAAGGGCCAGAATTTAACCTTGCAAACTTTTGTTTGCGAGTGATTACAGACCACTTCTGTTATATGTATACGTATTTTATAAATCGCTATTACGAAAAAAATATAGGAAATTAATAGCTGTAGTATATTTGATCGCAAAGAAATTTATTAATATTCAGATACGATATTTGAGCGAATTACTGTAGTGTGATGTGAACGATCTGAAGTTATCGCCACCATTAGGTACGTTCGTTAATCAAACGTTAGTGGGGTGCACTCTAACGGAATGCGTCCGCGGTGGATCGCGAACCACAAGATGGCGGAAGATATTTTTCGATTATCTTCCGATGATTATCTTAGTTTATTTATAGAACTTTAAAACGGCCAAATTTTTTAGTTTTCGTACGACCATTTTATGGTTATGTTAAGTAAGATTATTTAGTTTAAGAATAATATTTAATACACAGAGTGAATATATTGAATCCCATTTAACAAATACGACAGTGCATAGTTAACTAGCGGTCCGTCTCGGCTTCGCACGGAAAGACATAACATTTTTTTTATAAAATATGTCCTATGTCAGGATGATGTAGTATTCCAATGGTGACAGATTTTTTCAAAGTGGTCCAGTAGTTTCGAAGCCTTTTAATACAAACATACTTACATACAAATCTTTCCTCTTTAGAATATTAGTATAGATGTAGTTTTAATGAATGGGTATGAAAAAACATCAGAAATCGAATGAATCGAAGCCTTTTCTCTAAGCTAAGGTAAAAGAAAAATCAACAATTCTAGATTCATTTGTGTGTTGCGGTGGAAAGTCAGTACGTGAGTTGGTGTATTCCTCCCGACAAACGAGCCACGTACGTTGACATACGTGACAGCCACCTAAAACGGAACAACCGGCTCGTTGTGAGTATCATTCGTTCATTGACTGTTTTACAGTTACTGTCTTTTCCTATCCCCTCCCCCACTCTTTATAAGGCAGTGGACGCGACTTTAATATTCATATTTCAAAGAGAAAGACTTGCCAAAAACGGTCACTGATGAAAAGTAGATTGCGAACAATATTAATTCAATTCGTTAAAGAAATGGCGAAGCATGATGCACTTGACTTCCCTAAGCAAGTAATTAGTCTGGAGAAAGTTTCCAGAAAGTAGGTGTTTCTGTGGCGAGACAAGACCTAAGACTTAGGCATTAGGACTTAGACGGTCAGTGTGTCATGTGTGTCGTAGCTACTTCCTGTTAAGGCGGATACATATATGTTATATACATCACGGATTACGTCAGGAATTCGAACTAATAATATTTAATGTAGTGTCGTGACTTGACTCTCATAAAGATTAAATAAAAATATCGATAAAAATTATCGTTATGCTTAGGCTTGGCTCTTTGGACCTATATATATTTGTTGAAAACTTAAATATTTTAATAAAAAGTCTCCTTAATAATATATCTTGAAAATTATAAGTCGTGAAAGTTGCAATTGGCCTTTATTTCTATTTACTAAGTCTATTCATGTTCTAGCAGTGAGTTTTCCTTTGATAATAAAATAAAAAAATGTGTAATTATTTTGTGATAGAATGAATTAACAGTACAACATTATTAACATTAAGATGTTACCGCAAATGTGTTCCTAATTCTATGGCTTTCAGCAGAATAGTCAAGTTACTGCGATATTGTAAGCTGTTTGTAGGTCATACTGATGTATAAGCGGAATTTTCCTCAGACAGAGCAATGGTGCGGAAGAACCCGGTTGGAATTGCAAGCTTCTATTGCGAGAAAAAAATCTCGTTAGAAAATGGGAAGTCGACAGTTGAGAACTCGTTATACAAGCATTGGCGCACTTAAAGTGCACATAAAGTATAAGTATTTAAGATATATCAACAGACAATTTTGCTCTAGGTATAAAGATGCACAAGTAATGGAATCAAAGCATAAAAAGTTTTTCATTCGAAAACAAAAGTAAAAATCATACTTTTTTGGTGGTCTACTGTCACTGCCTGCCCCATGAGAGACGGTCTTATGGTGACTTGTGAAATAAGTACCTAAAGAGCTACAGAAATCTTATCTTTACGTCAAAATATATTATTCCCCGCTGAGTCACGAGAGACACGACCCAAAAAGTAAGAGTTGCAATGTTTAAATAATCACAAATAAAGAAATAAACGACACGACATACTAAAATAAGGCATACTGTTGGTCGGTCCCGTCTCAAGTATCCCAACCATGTAGTTCGTCGAGAGTTTAGAACGCAATAACCCAGATTCGCATTTAAGTATTCTACGAAATTTGCGGTCGACATTGGCAGTAAGGGGACTAATGACAAATTCCACTTTTTCTTTGTTTACAAATAGATTTAATATATTTTACGCCCAAAACTTGTTATTCATGACAAGAGGGCTTGCGTAATTGTAAACAGCGACTTTCTGTTGTAAAATGTTTAAACATCGTAGTACGGTTACGTTCAGATACTCTCAGCGTCTAAAAAATTAAGTAAACGAGAAACATTTTAAAACTTTTTTGATACACCGGTGACTTATCGTGTTATCGTGGTGTCCACTGCAAGCATAATCTATAAATGTAGGTTGGGTAGGCAGAGGTATTAGTAGTAGTATGGTAGTTTTCGTCGGAGATATAATTTAGGGGACAACGTCTGACACGTTGCGTTTACGAGTATAATATCGCCGTTTCTCAAGCACGACTTTGACGTCATTGAATTTATTTACAAATTGTGATTAATCACACTAGTTAAGCCCAGAAAAACTAATAAGTATATTCGGGATTCGACCTTGCAATCTTTGTGTTGTAGATAGACAATTGCTCGAACCACTCGGCCATCCCATTCCATAAGGGAAGTAATGTACAGAACGTTAGAAAATCTTTCCCCGTTGCTATGTCAAAAGCATGTCATGATACGGCCTTGTTCAAACGAATAGATTATTATTACCGTTCGTTTAATAAGGCACGCTATTCATATGAGTGAACACCATCCTTGTTTGGTAGCCATTTCCTATCTTCCTGCTCACGAAGGATGCCCCCCTAATTTATGGCGTGCAGGCAATCAAACTTCCCTTAGGTAGCAGGTGGCGAATATTTGTAGAACCACTTTCCGTTCAATGAACCGACACCGTTACTTGGTTTACGCATTTAGTTCTCGCCGAGCGACGACGGCATACGACATGGCACAAATAACAATTGGCCAATTGGTTACTGTTGCTTTTCTAAATAGGACGGTATGAACGGTACTAACAACTTTTGCTATACATTACATGTTCTCAATACGACGCGACAGGTGAATTCAATGTCAAATTATCAATCATTTTTTAATATTCAATGTGCTATTTAAGAATTAGCTTCCTTAAATTTTATATCTATAAAATACTCCAGCCAGCTGGGGAACCAAAACGAGTTTCAAGTCTCCGTGGGATATGGGATCGCAAGATTTTAGGAAGCTATATCGAAAACAAGCTGTTTTTAAGCGTATAATTTGGTTTCATACATTATTATTTTTTGTATAGCAGAACATTACAAAAATAAACATATAAATGAATAGGTATCCGCCGTGGTGGCCGAGTGGTCCGAGTAGTTGCCTACGACACAAAGATCGCAGGTTCGTATCCCAACTGCACCAATGAGTTTATCTAAACTTCAGTACAGTTATTAGTCACACCTCGAGTTGTACGGTGAAGGAAAACATCGACAGGAAACCTGCATACGCCTGAGAAGTAATTCAAAGGTATATGTAGTCGTGCTTGAGTAACGACGATAAACTCGCTATCTGTCACGTTGGCACCTAAAATATACCTCTCGCGGTAAGTGGGTGTGTGGGTACTACCTATCCACCTCTGCCTACCGCTTCGGGGGCCCCTGTGGTAGGCGTGAGGATAACTTATATATAAATATTATAATGTGATACAACTACTCTATGCCAAATTTCAATTTCGTTCAGATATCCTGGCGTGATTGAGTAACAAACATCCTCATACACTTTTGTATTTATAATATTATTACGTTTCCACGCGAACGATTCCAACCCGGAACGCTTAAACTGTATGATCATACGAACTGGAGTGGAGTAAGAGCGTCAGATTCTGCATTGTTATTCAAACTCGACACGAATGCATCGTCTCTCGCCGCGTTGCTTTTTTACTCCGCTATTTTGTTCCTGATGCGAGGAGGCGTAGCGGAATTGACTTGTTTTATGGCAAAAGTGAAAACGTGGTGACGTGCCCGAGATGGTTGAATGACACTTAATGGTAACCGCGGGTAATAGTGTGGCTTCCTTTTGCCCTCTTCATACACGTTGTTATGTGTGTCGCGCTTCGTTATTCAATGCTAAAACATTCGTCCAGGTTGATATTAGGTCGCGGTATCATATGAAATCATCAAAAGATTCTGCACACGGTATTTTACAGTTATATTTCGTGTGCACACGAGTTATATGTCGAAGGAAAACGTTGTGTGGAATCTGCATACGTTCGAGAAGAAAGTCGTGTCCAATATACGACTATAGGTAGGTACATTCCTGTTTGAGAAACGATGACCCGCCATCATTAATGTTAGCACCTAACTATATCTACAGTCTAACTACATCTCCAATATGTCTTTGAGTTGAAAATGACAGAGAGAGGTGCGGTAAGATATTTATTTAACGTGTATCTAATCTAAGACAATGCTACTACATAGATAAAGTTGATATAAATGGCGCACCTGCTAGATCCGACGGTGTATAACAAATTTGCGATAGCGGTGTTACACACCATAGAACTGAACCCCTCTTCCGCGTCAGTTGTCTCCCTAACGGCTCGTGCTAACTAACAGACTGACGTGAAGATCAGGTAACGAATAGTAACTTAAATATGTACTTTTAGATATACGTTATGTAGATACATGCTATAAAAGACACTTATTGGTTTTTAAGAAAGTCTTAAGCTGAACGGAACCTTAATATAAATAATATTTGTATTGCATGTTTCGGGATCAAGTATTGAGAGTTGTAGTATATTTACTCTGTTTACGAAAATTTTACGTTTATAATTTTATGGTTGGCGTGAATATATAAATAGCTTGAATATCGGACTACCCGTTGGGTGAGGCTCTTGCTTGGTTTGGACTTGCATATATAGAGACATCTATTGAGAACTTAGCTCTTTCAGCTTCACTTAGCAATTTAATACTACACCTAGTCACTGTTTGTACGAGCTGGCAGTCCTCTGCGGATTGACCTGCATTTTTTTACAAGTTTAGGAAAAGAAAATCCCTGTGGTATGAAATATATATATCCGCTCCCCCGGGCGGTAGTGTTACATATAGTCCTTCTTTAATACACGGTAGTTATTGAAAATATATTTTTTTTAATCAGATCTGAGATCTGAGTTTAAATAGCCAGTGTCAAACTCACTAACTTACAAAATTTAACCTATAATATTAGTATAGATACATTTTGACGATTTACGTATCATAGGCTCGCTAGCAACGCAACACGATGCAAAACTCGTTGAGTCGATGAACTGAGCGTCAGTGTGTTCGATGTTAACGGTCAATAATTGAGCATGCATGGAGAAGCTTTTTACTTCAACCAATATACTGCTTCTACGATAATTATAGCCAAGATAAATAAATAAAAAAATGTGGTTATATATGCTGCGTTATTCTAAAGGCACGTTAAACACAAAACAACGTTGAAAAATTCACTAAGTCACCTAAGTAAAATAATATTTGCATTTATTTATTTATTTATTTATTAAGGTACACCAACAGTACATATATTACAAAAACGAATAATAAACATTGCCACATAAATAGGTCTAATATATGAACCAATTATAGGTATACACAACATTTAGTTAGTTAAATATCTTGTTTTTACTTCGTATGTATAAATTCCATATGAGGTTTAAATTAGATGTTTAAGGGTGAAAAGATTTCAGTATATTGGATTTAAATTGTTTTAACGTGTCATGAAAGATGTCAACATCGGCTATATGCTCACTTATGGTGTTATACTGAGAACACAGGCGTGGTAATGGTGAATGTGTACCAGTGTTAGTACGCGAGAACGGAAGAGCAAAGGTGTTGGTAATTGGATATCTGGGTTTGCGGTTGGGGACTTTTAAGCTTACTTGTTCCAATATGTCACTACAATCGATGTGGCCATTAACTACCTTAAACAGAAATATCAGATCATGTAGCTTTCGGCGTTGATTTAGGGGATCCATTTTAAAAAAATCGAGTCTTTGATTGTATGGGCATCTAACTGAGATACCAGATGTAAAAAATGCTAAATATCTAGTAAAGGCCCGTTGCACGGTCTCAATTCTTTGTGAGAGAACACTGTACATCGGATTCCACACAATGCATCCATACTCCAAGTGAGTCCGTACTAAAGCGTTAAAAGTACAATTTTAGTTTTGTTGGACCGTAACTCTTTTGAATGTCTTTTAATGAACCCGAGCATTTTACTAGCTTTTTTAACAATGTGGTTTATGTGACTAGAAAATTTTAATCTACTATCCATAATTACTCCTAAATCACGGATTTCACATACTTCTTTCAACTTAGTACCACTTATTGTATACGATGATAAGACAGGTTTTTTCTTTTTCGTATATTTAATGTAGTTACATTTTTCGGCATTTAAAACCATTTTGTTTAGGAGACACCATTCGCTTACTCGATCCAAATCACTTTGGATGAGGTTCACCTCAAATGTACCCTCGACAGTTTTGTATATTTTTAGGTCGTCAGCGAAGAGAGATAATTTACAGTGCTGTATGTGATCGGTGATGTCATTAATAAAGATCGAAAACAATAGCGGCCCTAAATGAGAGCCTTGTGGCACCCCAGACAAAGCATAGTATTTTTCAGACTCATATCCCTTTATAGTTACAATCTGCGGCCTATTGCTTAAATAAGACTTGAACCAATTCAGAAGGGAGCCAAATATACCACAAGCTTCCAGCTTTGCCAAAAGTAGCGAATGATCGACCTTATCAAATGCACTGCTAAAATCAGTATAGACCGCATCTACCTGACGTCCCTTATCGATTTCAGCAGTCAAATAGGATATGAATGAGACCAAATTGGTATTAACTGATCTACCTTTTCTAAAACCATGTTGATAGCGTGAAAGCATTGTTTCAGTATGCCGTGTTATAATTGGATGAATTAATGACTCAATAAGTTTGCCGAAACAAGACAGTATGGATATAGGACGATAATTTGTTACCATATTTGGGTCACCCTTTTTGAAAATAGGTACAATTTTTGACGGCTTCCAAGCATCTGGAAATAATCCCTCCTCAAGCGAGGAATTTATGATTATGGTTAAAGGTAAAGATATCACCGAACCACAACGTTTGATAAAAATAGGAGGAATCGAATCAAGACCAGCACCTTTTAATTCGTCCATCTGTCTAATTTTTTTTAAAACCTCCCTTTCAGTAAACACAATTCTCGAAAGTGTACTAGAAGATGTTAAATTCGGATCTATTTTCACGTATTTAGTTGAGGTTGCAGTATAAACTGAGGAAAAATGATCTGCAAACAAATTTGCAATGGACGCACCCGTGTCTGCCGATTTCTCGCCCAGATTCATTGTTGATGGAAACGATATATTATTGACGCGTTTTTCCTTAACAAATTTCCAGAAGGCCTTTGCATTCTTGAATTTGTATGAAGAGACTGTTGAATACGGACGAAGCGAAAGAGGTATGTAAGTTTAGAGAGAACTGGTGCTCTATACTCTCTGCCTACCCCGTTGGGGACTCGGCGTTATGATCATTTATATAACGACGGATTTTCATGGACCAAGGCCTTTACCTGATGTAAAACGTAACACCTGGATAAGACTAAAGCACGCAAGTAGACTTAAATCAAGTGCGGTAAGATCTAAGGAACCTTAACGAGAGTATTGAAATTAATGTGTTGAAAAAACTGTGTTAACACATAAGGTAACTTTCTAAAAAAACGTTGTGAGTCAAACGACACAAGTCCGGTCCTTTTATTATTCGTGTGGTATGCCGCCGATGTAAACAAGTTCGACGTCGAAAACACGAGATTTATGATAAAACTAACAAAACCTTCCCAAAACTACGGTAACGACCAATTATTTTCACAGTCATTACCGTGCATTAGATTCTTGGCGGACATGCTATCCCTTTGTAAAAAATCTTTACCTGAACGACGGTTGAGTCACCAAAGAAATCCTTTGTGCTCGATATAATCCGTGACTCCAACCCAAAGGATAAGTACGTACCTGCGGGCATCCTGTGAGATTTTTCAAACTGTTTGACCTTTACATAAATCTTTTCCTTACCAACAATGTCTTTTGATTATTATTTCCAGGAATAGTTTGGAGAATATGATCAATTTATACCTGTCTGTACTTACAGGAAATGAAAAATTAAAGGAATCATTGTGAACATGTATGAAGAGACTGATGAGTGTGGACGAAGCGAAAGAGGTAAGCCTAGAGAAAACTAGCGCTCTCTCACCATACCCCGTAAAGGATTCGGCGTAATGATATTATGTAAGGTAAGGTATCTAAGTTCTTGATTGGATTTCGATGCTTACATACCCTACGCATCTTGATTGAACATAGTAAAATGTATAAACGAGTTCTTTTTCATTAAGTAAAAACAATCATACAAAAATAGTCTTGCTTGTCGGGCTTGAAGAGCGAAAATTATTTAATTTAAAAATTCCACAACGAGGAAGCTCTATTTGGCTGGCAGTACAAGGCCAACTGGTTTATCGAGCTCATAGCGTTTTACATTAAGAAAACATTATTACATCCAACATCTTGGTAGTTCTGATACTTGTATTAATAGAGGTATTCATAAAATCAGGAAAGTCATTCTGCAACTTCAACTTTGCGAAGGATCAATAATTGGATAACTGGACTCGGGTTTTTCCAGTGCGTCATAAATATACTTATTTAAAACTAGATGTGTCCCGCAGTTTCACCCGCGTAGAATCGTCGTTAATTTGTGGATTTTTTTCTAGACAAAAACATATCCTATGTAATAATCTATGTCTGTGCCAAAATTCATCCAATTTCGTTCAGCCGTTCTGGCAAGATTAAGTAGCTAAAAAACCTCACAAACGTTCGGATTTATAATAATTGCAGGAATCAAAGTCATAGTCGAATTATTTTACCAGATCACAAACAAGATATTATTTATATTTTTCTACCGGATGTTGAAAGCGACGGCTGTACGGTCATAAAAAGTAACAAAATGGCCGCTGTTTTTAAAGTCAGTTAGAACGCTTGGGCTCTCAGACCAAAAAAAAAAGAAAGACAGAACCATCCAATACTACGGGGTGAGGCAACCAAAAGCAAGCCGATAGGGCCATAGGAAGCCGACCGCCCGCCATTCTGCCCTTAGTAAGAGACAGCGCACGTCGTTAATTTGGTGTTAAGAAAAAAATAAAAATATGCCGTCCTGTGTAGTCAAATGGTGTAAAAATAATTCATGTGCACAAAGAAACCATGTGGGATTACTTTTCACAAGTAAGTAATTGAATATTCATGTATTACCAGTAAAATTATGAATTTAACCTATTATTTATTGCAAATTGTCTCGGAACACAAAACCTCGACCAGTGTTGCAGCAGGTCACATGTTTTTTTTCCCAATAATAGGGTAACTTACTGTAGTATCTTATCAAATTGATTATTTACCTTGGATTGGTTATTTATATAATTAATCTTTAAGATTATAGTATTTTCAATTATTAAATTATTTCGTTAGTCTGTCATTCTTCATCAAAATATCAAACGATTTTATTTAAAATTATATCACGCAGCACGACCCCTTGTCATATTATTATAAATAAATATATATCATCACGCCTTCCCACAAGGGTCCCCGAAGGGGTAGGCATTATTATAAATACGTTTTATAATTTGTTTTATTTTAGGTTCCCGACTGAAACAGTATGGAAAGAAAGATGGATTAGGGCTATAAGGGATAGTAGAAATGAAGAAGATTGGTTACCCTCAAAATATAGTGTTGTTTGCTCAATACACTTTGAAGAGTGCGATATATACTACACAAAATGTGGGATCTATTATCTATTATTGAAAAATTTATAAATATAAGATTCCACCACATTGCCAAACAAGAATCTGTATTTAACAGTTGTGACACTAAGCGGCAATACTACAAAAAAATTACACAACATAAGGGACATTAATTCTAAGTTCAGCATGTACGTTTCATTTTCGACGTAATAAAAATATTGAATTATTTAATTTTTTGATTAAAAAATACACCACTAATGACTCCAACCCCCCCAACCCCCACTCCTCCCCACTACAATACCACAATAGGAAATCAATTACATTATGTACTTTATGTAGTAATAACTTTGTAGTACAATCAGACTGCAATGGGTTGGGAGATTGGCAACCTGAGATACAGAGTTGGCAACACTTTAGCACACAAGCGCACGCCTTACACGGTTCACGCACACATGAATTTGACAGCGGCTTCACCTAATTAACAGTCAATACTCTGTCTATCTTTTTTTTTTGGTCTGAGCTTGGGCTATCCACGGTCAGAATCAATAAGCCTAACAAGAGTACTGAACCCAATGTTTCGTTTTATCTTGATTTCTATAGGCAAAATTGGGTGTACGATTTTGACGAGACGATTTTCATTTGACATTTCCGAAACTGGTCTTTTGAATACTAGATAAAAGGAGCAGTAAGTATGTACGAAGGGCGTACGGGGACTGGAACTAATTGGGCCTGGTATTTTACGGGGTTTTCTACTTTTGGATCAAAGTTTGGATGTATGAAGAGACTAATGAATGTGGATGAAGCAAAATAAGCCTAAAGAGGACTAGCGCTCTAAAATCTCTCCCTTTTTCGAGTATAGATAGATTGAGAGTATAGAGATAGGTATATAGATTTTGGATACTTTTATGTTTTTTTGTTACGCAATTAAATATTATATACACTAAAGATACTGGCGTACAATAAAAAGCCATAAGAAAACCTTTATAAAATAGAAATAAAAAAGTATTAATTACTCCTACAATAAAACCTAAGCACAATAAGCTGCGCGATAGTGGCGCCCTCATTTTTTATTTTCTCTTTTCTACACAGCTATTCGTATATTCACACCGTATTGTTTTTGGGGTTAAAGTAATAAATAAAATACATTATTTTATGTGTAGGCACTTCGTGTTATTATACTATACCAAATATACAAAGAGGTTTCCATGATTTTTAAATCACTTGTGACTTCATAAATTGATATTACAATGTAGTACTTATGCTGATTTCATTATTATATTTATAGATATATTTTGATGCTGGAATCTCTGAATCATTTCATACGATGCGTATGGACGGGTTTTAAAAATCTTTGAATATAACCTCTAATGTTTTTCACTGTAAAACCAGTTAGAGGTTATGATAATTTGTTATAAGAATGTCTCGTAAGTTCGAATAATTTTCATCTCCATACTTATTTAATAAGCCGAGCTAAGGTTCTCATGGGGTAGGCAAGGATAGTAAAGCATTTGCTCCCTTTCCAATGTATTATATATACCTCTTACATTAATCAACATTTAACAATTTTTGATTTGGTAAATATTGTTGTTCCATAGCTGATTATATAATTCGATGACAAATGTATTTGGTTTACGAAAAAACTTAAACCAAAATAAACCAAATGTATTTGGTATGCGATAAATTGAAACCAACCAAGTATAAAAAAGCCCACCTCGTATTTATATACCAAAAAAACCAGAATTGTTTGAGTTGTCTTTATGAGTATTCGATTATTTGTTTACAAATTATTGAATAGTTTGTATGTGTTTCCATTATGTCATATCATCACGCAGAGTCCCTAACGGGGTAGGCAGAGAGTATAGAGCGCCAGTTCTCTCTAAAATTACATACCTCTTTCGCTTCGTTCACATTCATCAGTCTCTTCATACATATGCTCGTCGGTTTCGAGTACTTTCGGCCTTCCCGTCCTTTAGCGTCCGATTTTTTTTTATTAAAAATATTAACCGATAAGGGGCGTAGATATTAGAAGGCACTTTCATTGCAATCCTCTTAAGTTCAAATATGTACTCGTATGTCATGTGCACTCCTTACTCAAAAGTTGCTACACTCTGTCATCAGTGTCGTCTTTTAGCGCTAGGTATACCAAAACACATATGAACATTGCCCAAGAATAAAAAAGCAAGATATTCACAAGCTGTTTCGAAATGACCCAACTGCCTGAGGTATGCAGTCTCAAGTTAAGGCGAAAAGTTCAAGGTAGAACGATGATGTGCAGCCGGTCTGTGTCCTCGTTTTTGCAATTTATTTTATTTATACATCCGTGGTGATCGAGTTCACATTCATCAACTTTATTAGCGTAAATTTCGATGAGTCGGGATGAGGGGATCTTAAGCCAGGTATAGGCTTATATAAGATGGGACTTTCATTGTATGTTACCTTGTCAATAAGTAAGTATAAGTGAAGCCGAAGCAGAAGCCGTGACGCCGAGTGGTTTGAGAAGTTGCTTGAGACACAAAGATCGCAAGTTCGAATCCCGTCTATACCAATGAGTTTTTCTGAACTTTAGTACAGTTATTAGTCACACCACGATCTTTGCGGTGAAGGAAAACATCGAGAGGAAACCTGCGTACGCCTGAGAAGCAATTCAAATGCGTATGTATATTCATGCTTGAGTAACGGCGACGGACTCGCCGCTGTCACGCTGGCACCTAAAATATATCTCTGGCGCAAAGTGGGCGTGTAGCTATTGCTTATACACCTCTGCCTACCCTTGTGGGAAGGCGTGAGGATATAATATTTAGTATGTGATAATTTGAATATCAAAATAATTTAACGAAATCTTTTCTGGTATAGACAACACTTTTTTTATACCGGTGAAGAGATGCTAAGTGGCTACTGCTGTCTAAAGTAACTTGAAACAATAAGGGTATTAAAGTGCCTGCAAAAGTCTACTCTCACTCTACTTCCAAGGTATGAAAAGCCGCCAACATAATGGACATGTAGATAACGTATTATGTACTAGTTCAATTGATTACGCTATCTTTTGTTTAATATTGACAACAATGTGCTTATTTTCCAATCTGCTGACAGTTGACAGTCGACACGTTCGGCCTTGTCAACGCCAGTAAAATACTTCCGCTGAGGTTGGCACTAATGCATCGTCAGTTATAAATCCAATTGTTTTATGCAAATACAAACTGACACGTTTCATATAATGGTGCCTTAATTGTTTATGACATCTACATTGTAATAATTTGTCTGCAGCCAAAGAAAAAGGTTGAAAAAGTGTTCTTTAGAAAACTTTTTCTTTATTTAAGAAGTGATTAGTCACACCACGAGCTTTACGGTGAAGGAAAACATCGAGAGGAAACCTGCATACGTCTGAGAAGAAATTCAAAAGGCGTATGTATAGTCGTGCTTGAGTAACGGCGATGGACTCGCCATCTGTCACGTTGGCACCTAATATACCTCTGGCGGAAAGTGGGTGTGTGGGTATTACCTATACATCTCTGCCTACACCTTCGGGGACCTTTGTGGGAAGGCGTGAGGATATTATAAAAACACCTTACTAAGAGTTTTTCAGAACTTAAGTACAAACATTAGTCTCACCACGAGCTTTACGGTGAAGGAAACTATCGAGAGGAAAGATCTGCATACATTTGAGAAGAAATTCAAAAGACGTATATATAGTCTTAAATAACGCCGATGGACTCGCCATCTGTCACGTTGGTGGATGTAAGGGTACTACCTACACACCTCTGCCTACTGCCCTTGTAGGAAGGCGTGAAGGTAAATTATATTATCTTTATATGTACAAACAATACAGAGTATTCTTGATGAGTTAGTAAATAGAAGTATATTCTCCAATATAACTACATCAAAGCATATTTGAGAGACCTAACCTCATACCGTCGTATAATCGTCGTCTATCTTCAGAAGTTTTGTATTGTATTGCCAAAGTACAATGTTCTGATCGAGTGTAGAGAGCTTAAAGATCTGAGCAAAGGGACCTGCGCATTCAGAGCATGCTTGCCAAGTTGGATAGGGCTGCCAACTATATTTTATCTTTTGTCATTTTGTGAAACCCCTAACTTTTAGGCTGGCGTAAGGCTCCGGGAATAGCGAGTGCCTTTTCATCCTGTAGGATAACGATATTCTATTAAATAAATGTATTTGAATCCTAATCATAAAACAGTACGCTTGAATATGCCAGAATTAGTATTGGGAAACTGTGTTAGAATAAAGTTTATAAGTTCAAATTCATTTAAAATTGCCATGAACATTTGTGAGTATATTGAACCAACTAACAATTGAAAACCTTTATGGATAAATATAATTATGATGGAAGCGTATTCACAATCACCAGAATTTATAGCGTGAATTAAAAAACGTTTCATAAATGTCAGTAGTTTAGGTAAAGTGGCAACCTTGAGTTATCGTGGGCTGGTATGCGGCAACTTAAAACTTAGGAAATCCGAGCACATAGCGAGACGACAACGACGCGAAGGCGACGCGAAGACAGCAAATTGGATAGGAACACTCAAGAGACATGTATTTGTGTCGTTTAATGAATAAAGAAGCAATAATCTAGGCGAGGCTTTCGATTTATCTGAATCTTAGACGATGAAAATATGTCTTCCTTATCTATTGACATAAATTAGAAAAGATTACACGTCTTACTTGGACATTCATTTGTCTGGCCTCTGGTAGCTCAGCTGGACATTAACTTGAATTTGTATGCGACGAATCAAACTAAATATCTACTTAGACAAAACCCGGCTACTTTGTTGGTTGATTAAAAAAAGCTTAATAAGGATAAACCCTTTTAATTCCATAGATGTAAAAGTTTGTGCGAATGTTTGTTACTCAATCACGCCAGAACGGCTTAACGGAAGTGGATGAAACTTGGCACAGAAATAGATTATTATCTGGATTAGTACATAGGCTTACAGTATTTGCCTATCTACCCGCAGTTTGTCTAGTGTGCTTTTGTAGATAAACAGAAAATTGTATATTGTATTGAATAATGGGAAGAGGAATATTTTTTAATATAATAAACGTTATTTTACGCAAACCGACAATAGGAGCTAAAATAGCATTGTACTCTCTTACTATAATCCGTGAGAAGTCGAAATGGAATATGACATTGGAGAAGCCTCGCGAAACTAGATTCCAAATGAATTCCTAAATATACAATTTGAGATGTGTTGAGTTTACGCTAAACGATTTTAGCCATTAGTGGGATTTTAGAAGGTACCTATTGTTATGGCAATGTTTTGTATTCGTTGGGTGTTGGAAAGTGGCGATATCGTCGGTTTCTTCGACTATGCGGTACTAACGCTTATTATTCTGGAAGTGGCCGACGGGCGATGTTAGAATAATAAACGCCTTTATGACTGCAATCTCGAATCCGAACAGGTTCAAGAAAGATTTGGCTTCGATATTGTGTGTAATGTTTGCGTAAATTGAATTCTAATACCATTTTGGTTTGTTATCAATCAATTTGAGTGTACGTTAAACTGTAAAATCATCTCTTGTAATATTTCGGCTTGAATACGTAATACCTTATCAGCATATCCACTGAGTTGACATTCTATGAGCGGATTTTATGCAAATCTTCTTGTCGTCACTTCGAAAGTTATTCCTTTTAATATAAATCACATAAGGGTCCCTAAGCGGTTAGGGTATGCAGGTTTATTTTATTGATTAGCACGCTCTTTTTATTATTTACGCTGGAGATGTATTCGGGTGCAAAATAGACAGATGGCGAGTCCACCACCGTTTCTCAAGCACTACTATATATATTTGTGCTTGAGAGACGGTCTTGAAATTTCTCCTGAAACGTTTGCGGGTTTTCTGTTAATGTTTTCCTTTACCATAATGCATTAAGTTTAGAAAAGCTCATTAGTACAGTTGGGATTAGAACTACAATCTTTTCGTTGTAAGCGAATCCTAAACTAGTAATACTAGTAGTTCACGGCTCATATTTTTATTATTTCTTTAAACACATTCCTTTTGAAGTTAAAACTTGCAAATCTGTATAAGCAATGTCTGTCACGTATACTAAGTAGTAGCTATCGGCTAGAGCATACGTGAGAGTATTTGTTTGGACTCCGATGTCGATACAGCGGTATTCACTTGCTTTAAGATTATATTATATAAGTTATTATATCGTATCTCACAATTATATTCAATTTGTCTTAAAGTTAGTTATTCCACGAGCTTCACGGATATATAATCGAATATATATCCGGCGAAATATGGGCCTGTTGGTCCCACCTCTGCCTACCCTTTCGGGAACCCTTGTGGTTTGGCGTGACAATATATACAAATAAATCACGATGTCTATAATAGCTATAGCAATTTTGATTCTTACGCTTTTCTTGGGTGCTGAAAAGAGAGTCGCTCTGTCAGCAGAAGGAACAAAGAACGGTGTCCGCGCAAATAACCATAGCATATTTATTCAATTAAGATCTAAGTTTAAATATTGTTGTGTGTCTGACAGTTTTGATGGCTTTGCCTCATTCTTGTAGATTACTTAGCTTTTGATTGCCATCTGACCGCTAACTGGTGACAATATGGCGAAAGTTTCAGTTATTTTTTTCGCGATTTCTCTTTTGTCTTTTATTATAAATGTTATCTATTCAAAGTCTAAACCACAGTGATTACATCGCATCACGTAATACCCTTAGTTAGAGCATTGGTCACAAGATGGCGCAGTAGTGTTAACTGACACAAATATTTGTGATTGAATATACAATCGCCTTGAGGAATGCGGTTCCAGTAAGGACTTGGTCGTGTGAAATAATGGATTAGCTCTACGCAATTTTAGTCGAATACATTACCTGCTAGAAGAGACCCTTGGTTTCACCTGCTTAAAAATGTATATCATTGGAACAATTAAAGGATCTATTAAGCATAAAGAAAAGAGGATAAAGATAAATTCAGGATATTAGAACTAGTGATAATGTGTCAATGCCTCACAACTAACATCATTTAATTCAATAATAACGTTTTCAGGGCTGAGCAGCTGATGTTTAAAGCAATAAATTTTAACTTAAGTCATCTGTTAAATTACCAAGTTTTCGAAAGATTACCAAGTTTCACAAACGAGTGTTACTCATTGCTTTTAGTTTTACTTGCTAACAAAATACACAAAATAAGTATTCTAGATCATTTGGATCATACCAGGTATGAAATCTAAGAACTTACTTAAATAACTAATTGTTGATCCAAATTATTTTTATGACTTAGATCACGACATTAAACGCAAAATCGACGGCTAGGCCGTGGTTTACCTACAAAACCAGCCAGTTCGCAGTTTGATTTCACGATACACATTTCGTAACAACCGTTTGCTCTACAACCGCTGTAAACGTGTCTCCGAATGAACTTTTTGCTGCGTGTTTGGTACTTTTTTATGGAACTTCACGGCCATTGTAGATATCAAATCAGATACTGTCGGTCACTATGTTTATAAATACTCTGTGGCTATAAATAGTGGAAATAAGACTATTCGGGATCCCAATGTTAACTAAAAAGTAGATATTCGTCAGAAAATTTACCATAAATGTTATGCGCTATTTAGTACGTAGAAAAGCAGGTAAAGACCAATGAATCGGGGACGAAGCGAAAGAGGTCCATAAAGAGAACTGGCGCTCTACTCTGTCTGCAAACGCCGCGAGGGAATCAGCGTTCACATATGAAAAAGAAACGTTTACTCTATACCCATTAAAATTTCTTATCTTTCTTGTCTTTCTAACACCTATTTTTATGTATTTTGGTATTACCCAAAGCTACGCAATTTATTTACAAGAACATTCACGATTCACTGTCACAAAAAACGAAGCGAAAACTTAGCTTCCTACATGATTGTTAATACGATGGCTTAGGCTACGTAAAAGCTTAGGCGTTGTAAATCCAACATGATTGAAGCGCGCGCATGTCTTAGAATAACTTCACGCAATATCGCCTCGAGGTCGTTCTTTCTTCTACATACAATACATATACCTATTGGCTCTTACAAAACAATGTCAACCCGTTTGGTGCATTAATCACAAGGTTCACACTCACTTCTGTATGTTGTGTGTTGAGTGCTAGCGTTTATTGTTGTACATAAATACGTGTGTAGAAAGCTCATTAGAAATAAATAAAATATCGTTTTATCACATGCCTATAGACGTCGTAAACGCTTACTATTAAGTGAACTTGATTGAATTGATGACTTTCGGTATAGAAAACATCTTCGTCAAAAGCGTATTAGAATGGTTATATGTATATGATTTTTTTAATACATATTTTCAGGCAATCAAAAATGCGGCTTACATAATTGTATTGCTAAACGTAAGCAATTATATAACTATGTATATGAAACATCCTTATAAACGTAATTAACTAAACTAAATGTATAAATGTGTCTTTGTTAAAATTATTTTTAAAAGTGTTATTCAATTTCATTTTGTAACTTTAATAAAATATTACGATAGAAACATTGCAAATAAGTATAAGATAAACATACAGATAATATATAGTATGTATTGATTAACACAAACAAACGAAGCCTCGAAAATGTTTATACAAATCTTATTCCATAATCAACAACGATATTCAGTGAGATTGATAATCGTATCACTTTTAACTTGCAATCAAACTCAAGTTAGGTCCCCGAGACCGGTTCATTTGGCAACGATACATTCCACAAGAGGCCTAACGGTGCGACGGGACAATGTCTTATTTGTGAAGCATTTGCATTTATTAGGACTAACCCGTTGTTGTGTTCGTCGAAAAAGAAGAAGCACGGTTCGGGTTGGTCGCTTCCATGGAGAAGAACCGGCAAGAAACTCCATGGTTACTCTTTTCAAATCATTAGGCATATACAATAACAATATTTTTTCGTTACAGCAATAGTACCCAAGTATGGGGGCACAACGTAGGCCTGACAATAGGTCGTTGCTTACTATACAAAGATCGATATAAAGATCGCAAGTTCGAATCCCGACTGTACCAATGAGTTTTTCTGAACTTAATACGGTGATTAGTCACACCACGAGCTTTACGGTGAAGGAAAACATCGAGAGGAAACCTGCATACGTGCTTGAGTAACGGCGACGTACTTGCCCTCTGTCTCGTTGGCACCTAAAATATATCTCTGGCGGCAAGTGGGTATTACCTGTACGCCTCTGCCTATACCTTCGGGGACCCTTGTGGGAAGGCGAGAATACATGGGAATAGTTCTTATTTAAATGATATTTGTATATGTATTGTGGTTCGTCAACTAAGCTGTAATGTAGCGGTCGCATTCCGGCGAGGCAGGCGACAAGGCTTGCTTGACAAGGTCGCTTTGTGAAGGGAAATCGGAACCTACGTGTCTGCCGACAAATATTTCTAGGCAATCTATTGCCAATGCCCAATATCACTTGGTCTCCCGCCTTCATAGTATCAGTGTGGAGATTGCAGAGACAAGCTCGAACAATTTTTGCGTGTTGCAAGAAATATTATATTTTCATACGTCTTTGCTGCAAGCACAATATACTTTGTAGTACATATTAGAATATTCGAGATAATACTGTGTTACTTTGGTTAACTGATATCTGATCAAATATAATTTGATCTTATTAAATATGAGTCGTGATGCTGCGAGTCACAAAAGTTGCTAGTTCGAATCCCGACTGTACCAATGAGTTTTAGTGAACCTGAGCACAGTGATTAGTCCCACTAAGAGCTTTACGGTGAAGGAAAACATCGAGCCAAACCTGCATACGTTTGAGAAGAAATTCAAAGGAATATGTGTAGTCGTGCTTGAGTAACGGTGATCGACTCGTCTGTGTGAGTACTACCTATACACATCTGCCTACCCCTTCAGGGACCTTTGTGGGAAGGAGTGAGGATATTTTGTATATTATATAATAAATATATGTAAAGTTTGGATTACATTAGTTTACAGATGTATAAATATGAATAAAAGCTTACGTTGCCAGTGGGCCACGAAAAAATTCAATCAAAAAGCAAGTATTTCAAAGAAGGCATCATTTTTGATGGCATAGTTCGCCCGGCTCGGGTCGACCGTTACAAAGATTCCACGGTTCCTAAATAGTGTGAGCAGAATGTGAGACAGTATGTAAATTAGCATGTTTATATGTGGACCAATGGTTTTCTTCTTCAAAACTTCGATACCAGTACGAGACGCTTATAATAAAAGGCAATATACCTGCGAATTCATTAATCTATATATATAAAAATGAATCACCGAAATGTTTGTACGCACATAATTTCCAAACGACTGCCCCGAATTAGATAAATCTTTCTTTTAAATATAATAATAATATATCCTCACACCTTCCCACAAGGGTCCCCGAAGGGGTAGGCAGAGGTGTATAGGTAATACCCACACACCCACATTCCGCCAGAGATATATTCGCCATATTAGTCCATCGCCGTTACTCAAGCACGACTATACATACGCCTTCGAATTTCTTCTCAGACGTATGCAGGTTTCCTCTCGATGTTTTCCTTCATCGTAAAGCTCGTGGTGTGACTAATCACTGTACTTAAGTTCAGAAATAACTCATTGGTACAGTCGGGATTCGAACTTGCGACCTTGGCGTCGCAGGCAACTGCTCGAACCACTCGGCCACCACGGCTTCATATTCATCTTTCTTTTATGTATCCTTTATTGTCAGGAGAAGTTTTGTATAAAATAATATATATAATATTTTTTCTGTGCGTGTGTATGCCTAAGCGGCTGGACCGATTTTAATGAAATTTTATGTATGACTTCAGATGGATTCGAGAATGGTTTAGGATCACAATTAGACCCGATAGGTGGCGCTGCGATCGTGTTTCAGAAATTGTTACTTTTTCACCCATGCGAAGCTGGGCGGGACAGCTAGTCTAGCAATAAAATGATATGCATGCTTTCCCTTCGTCTTTCAAAATCAAGAGTTTTATATACATACTTACATACTGTCTCGCTCAGCTTCGCTTGTATGAAAAATTTTAAGTTTCTGACTAATCGGGTTCAATTGTGAATCTAAACCTCGAATCTACCTGAAGACACAGAAAATTTCATTAAAATCGGTCCAGCCGTTTATGATTCTATAGTGGACATACAGACAAACATTAATTTCCATATGCATAGAAGATGATACACAAAAGTAGTTACTCAATGGTTCGTAAATTTTGTGTCAATTGGCCTACAACTACTTCAACAGTTTTAGCAAAAGTGCTATGTATCTTAATAAAATATCTGACTATTAGAATTAGATCTTATTGTGCTACCTTAAAGCTCAAAACCTTGTTTGTTGTGAAATTTAACGCTCTCTGTATTGTGGGTTGAATCGTCGGAAGCGAGCGCGGAAGAGTGGATTCCCTCTGGATAATCGAATTCATTAGCAGTCTTTGTGCTGTAATTAGCGCGGAAGCTCTGTCTTGTTTAATCGCAGCTGTAACTTGTAACTTGCAAATCTGGTTTATTTACTCTTATGTGCTTTAATAAATTTCTGCAAAACTTATAAATGTTAGGTTAACAGATCTTATGAAGTCCATTTTAATAATAAAGTAGTGTAAATTCAATTTAGATTAGGATAAAAAATGTAAAAGATGCGTAGAAGTTATATAGCGATCCTGCCAGGATTCGAACCTGGAATCTTCTGATCCGTAGTCAGACGCGTTATCCGTTGCGCCACAGGACCTGTAGTCTGAATAACGAAATTTTCTTTAAGCTTATAATTTGACACTTGGTTGAGTAGTTAGTAGTTAATATTCACATGACAGCACCGAGCCACGTAAGTTGGGCTTTATTAGTATTTCTGTACCCAAATACCTGTATAGTGTTTCTTCACATCTCCATATGTCTCGAGCCAAAAGCAGCTGTTGTTTCACCGTGTAATTCTAAGGGGACGCTAGTTAGAAGGCGTGAAAAATAACTGAAATATATATAATTATATTTATTATATATATGTCGGAGAATACATGTGGTTAGCTTTCTCTATGGGAAGCAAACTTTGTAAAATAACTTTATTACCTACGATTAGGCTTAGACCTTGGACGGCACATGGTTGTCAACGTAGCCGCGATCACAGGACTAAGGAAACTATTGTTTAGAACTATCCCAAAAGGATGTTCGCCAGATGTTGGACAAAGGGTCCATAGAAAGATCCTTTTATAATGTTTGCCAGATGTTTGGAAGAGAGTCCATTTTTGCATTATGAGAGAAATGGGGTGTTCGGAGTAAGACCAAGATACCACAGTCTTAGCCACGGGGACGCAGCGAACAGTTGTCCTGGTGATCGCGGATTCGTTTATCCTCGCGTCTGAGTCTATCGTGTACACAACTATCATATAGTCTCGTTATGATTATCTCGACTCAGAATATCCGCGTTACCGCGAATGCTATATTATACATAATGGGTAATAACAGCAAGAATGGTAATACTTCATCGGGTTCTGTCTCGCCGCCCCGACATCAGAAGTGGGATAAGTGCCTGCTCTGAAGAAACGATCCTTACCAGGGAAAGTTCCTGGGAGAGGAAGCTACAATGGGTAAATTGAACCACATGGGTGAGTCGTTTCTATTTTGTTTCGATTCGAAGAATCGGTCAGTTTATCATCAATGAAGTTGTACGGACGGACCTACGGATGGACTCCTGAACTACTTGACCGATTTTGGTCAGACTTGCGCGCCGTGTGCGATTTGATCCAGCTTGAGAGATGGGATAGCTTACATCTCAATTTGTAGCCGCAATATTGTTTTGTTGCGGATTGTTTGTCTATTGTTTGACAGTCGCCATTATATGTTAGCTCCGAGCAATACTAACAGATGGCGATGCCTGTTGACTAGATTGAGTAAGTGTTTGTTTGTTTGCAATGTAGTATGACAGAAACCCTGGCCACAACAACGCGCGGCCGAGTCCGCTAGTTTTAATATACATTCTGAGATTTATTTAAAGTGCGATAAATTATTGAACGTGAATTTTGAGCCATGGTTATAAATGACATACTAAATAGTATAATTATTATTAATAACTAGCTGTGTCCGCATGGAATGGTGGCTTTGGGTAGTATTTTCTTGACATATCTTTTGCATATGTTAGTATGTATAGTGAGGCTTACCACAATATATTGGTGAAGACCGCATCTGAATCGGATTGGCCGTTGCTGAGATTAACGTGCACAGACGCACAGACAAACAGATAAACGGACAAAATTCTATCAATCATTGGTTTTGGTGTTATTTGCGTTGATAATGGTCCTATTAATATGTTTTCTCATATATCTTCCATGTACAGACAACAGTTCCTGACATTTTTGTTATATGTTTTAATAAAGATTTAATATAAAGTCTCTGAGGAGAATATAAATAATATTTACCGACGTAGACATTGTATTTGGATAGTTTTTGGATATAAGTAACTAGTGTAAATAAGCCGCGGTGGCCGAGTGGTTTGAATCGTTGCCAGCAGCGCGGCGAATACGGGTTCGAGTCCCGACTGTACCAGTGAGTTGAGTACGAGTTTTGCGGTGGGTGAGGGTATCGAGAGGAGGCTTATGTGTTTGAGAGGAGATTCAGTGATAAAAGCTTCCCGTCAAGAGCTTTTGATAGGTAAAGACCTTGCCAGCCCTTGTCGACTATGTCCAGTGACGTAGAGATCGATGCCGATGACATTTTAGAGATTCGTGAAAGCGCGTCTGAAAATATCTAAACGTGCGTGGCTTATGATAAGTCTCGTTTCGACAAAACAAAGGCGAAAACTATCAATGTTTCGATTGGTGACATTGTGTTGTTAGCGAATAAAGAACTAAGCAAACAAAATTATATGCGAATTATAAAGGGCCGTCTAAAGTAGTTGGAGTATTGAATGATAGTTAAAGCCGGGTGGCCGAGTGGTTCGAGTGGTTGCCTGCGACACGGGAATCGCGAGTTCGAGTCCCGACTGTGCCAGTGAGTCTTTCTGAACTTGGGTGCAGTGATTGGTCGCGCCACGGGCTTTGCAGTGAGGGAAAGCATCGAGGGGAGGCCTGCGTGCGCTTGGGAGGAAATTGAAGGACGTATGTATGGTCGTGCTCGCCTAACGGCGATGGACTCGAAATTGGGGTTTCGGAGACTTTTGAGAAGGCTCAAAGATATAAGAAAATCTGAATTAAAACTGATGTGAAGCATCGAGAGGAATCCTGCGTGCGTCTGGGAGGCTATTCGAGGGCGTGTGTATGGTTGTGACTGGGTGGCGGCGACGGACTCGCCATCTGTTGCGTTGGTACTTGAAGTGTGTCTCTGGCGGAAACGAGGAATATTATTATTATATTAAGTATTGGATGGTGGCCGTTACACATTGAAATCTTTAAATTCAAAGCGTACTTACAAATACGTACACAATACGCTTCGAAAAATGGCCGCAGATCATATACAAGTCGAGGTCGATGTAAATGATGATGATGAAAAGCTAAAGTAAAATATGTATTAGTGGAAGCTTGAGTAACGAAACTCTATCAGCCGTACTGTGTTCGACCGTACTAGTAGTTATTTCGTAGTCGTAGCCCTTTAGAAATCGGTGTCTCTTGAGGTAGTCCGTGGGTGTGCGGTGTGCGTTTAACTCTGGCGGAGGTCGTGGTCACAGGGTGACACATGGGTGATCCACTTGATGGATATACGTATAGATTCTGAACCACGCGCTGGCTATGCGCGAGCACATTTAGTCGTACACCAAGTATTTGGCAACGACTTTATTTATTATTTCCCATACACCAAGTATTTGGCAATGGGGTCTGAAGACACTCAGACTGGCTGTGCGTGAGCATTAGCAATGTAACTTTCATTCGTACACCTAGTATTAGGCAACGAACCTTTCCCATACACCAAGTATTTGGCAATGGGGTCTGAAGACACTCAGACTGGCTGTGCGTGAGCATTAGCAATGTAACTTTCATTCGTACACCTAGTATTAGGCAACGAACCTTTCCCATACACCAAGTATTTGGAATTGGCGTCTGAAGATACTCAGACTGGCTATCCGTGAACATTCGATAGTAATTTTCGTTTCATTATAATAATGACTAATAGACTAAAGCTGATAACTGTAATAACAAAAAAGGTTCATTTAAGGAATTCTATTACTGAGACTTACACCAAGCAAAACTAAATTTTAGCTACACCTGAGGACGTGTGATTGTCAGAATGGCCGTGTCGGAGAATACATGTGGTTAGCTTTCTCTATGGGAAGCAAACTTTGTAAAATAACTTTATTACCTACGATTAGGCTTAGACCTTGGACGGCACATGGTTGTCAACGTAGCCGCGATCACAGGACTAAGGAAACTATTGTTTAAAACTATCCCAAAAGGATGTTCGCCAGATGTTGGACAAAGGGTCCATAGAAAGATCCTTTTATAATGTTTGCCAGATGTTTGGAAGAGAGTCCATTTTTGCATTATGAGAGAAATGGGGTGTTCGGAGTAAGACCAAGATACCACAGTCTTAGCCACGGGGACGCAGCGAACAGTTGTCCTGGTGATCGCGGATTCGTTTATCCTCGCGTCTGAGTCTATCGTGTACACAACTATCATATAGTCTCGTTATGATTATCTCGACTCAGTATATCCGCGTTACCGCGAATGCTATATTATACATAATGGGTAATAACAGCAAGAATGGTAATACTTCATCGGGTTCTGTCTCGCCGCCCCGACATATATATATATATATATATATATATATATATATATATATATATAATCTGGCCTTTGACTATTCACATGCGAATGGCGATAGTTAATTACTGGTATTGATTAGTATTTCAGGTCGTATGCAACTAACAGTGTTGAAAGTGTAGGCACGCGATGTACGCTGAGTGACCCCCTTCGCTCTAACGGAATTTTAACATCATACCGTTGGTTCCACTAAAGATCCACATACTAACTGAACTTATGTAAGAAATTGAGTAACAATCGTGTGATGGACGAGACCTACACGAAAATAGTGTAGAAAATTTGACATTAACAATTGTGTGGTACGTCTGCAGATCAGTCTTCGTGCTTTATACATTTGCGGTTGCACGTTGTTTTAAGTTGGCTAATATTTTAGAAGGTCGAAGCCTTAAGAGACCTTGTTCGTCAGTACATATTTTAAATTTAGTCAGATCTTTTGAAAGAGCGAGCAAACGAACCCGCGCCTTTTCGATAACTTTAACTTTCTTTGAAGATTTAGTTAGTATTATAGTCAAGGAGGCCACTCCTAACTCGTGATAGCTATATTATAGTGACACATGGTTAAAATAAATGTGGAGTAGCGATTTTAGATCAAATCCGCTTAAACAGCATTTGCAAAGCAACTGTCGCGAAACTCACCCCAAGCTTGGAAATATGAAGAAAGAGATGTTGGTTTGGATATATAGAATGGATGAGTGAAGAAAGGTTGACGAAAACTGGGATAGTTCAGTACGAGGTTGTTCCAACTACCTACAGCAAATCGATCGATGGGAACTTCAAGATTACATGGTATCAGTGAGCATATATGAAGAGACTGATGAAAATGGATGAGGCGAAAGAGTTGCTTACCCTTGTGAGAGACTCCGCGTGATTATACCTATGTATGCATGTATTCAAGGATGGATATAGTAGGTAGGTACTTAAGTTAATCAGGGTTCTAGTTCCCGGCATCATTTTCTCAACATCTAACGGTAGGGAGTTGGTATCCATGCCGGATATCCGAACCGATTTTTACACGGACGTGTTCGGAATATTTATATTTATGGGAATGGATTCTTATCCGATTCCTGTATTTGATTTGATTATTGCTGATTGTAGGGTGCTGGGGATAATTCGCAGGTTTTTTTTCAATCAACGTCATCTTTATATAGAATATTAAATTGAGTTGGTAATATATTACTCCTTCCACCTGAATTGGACCCCTAAGGGCTCATCTCAGCTTGGCAGACTGGCTTCGTTCCGTGGAACACAAGAAGAAGAGCCGTGGTGGCCAAGTGGTTCGAGTAGCTGCCACACAAAGATTGCATATATGATACCATTGTTTTTCCGAACTCAAGGACAGTGATTAGCTTCACCAGGAGCTTTATGGTGAAGGAAAATATCAAGGGACAGCTGGGAAAGGCTTAACAGCGATTTACTCGCTATCTGTAATGTTGGCACCTCAGAATATATATCTGGCATAATGTGGGTGTGCAGGTAGTACCACCTATAAGCTGCCTACCCCTTTGGGGACTCTTGTGCCGTGAAGGATAATTATTATGAGAACAGTCAAAACGCGCAAAGGATACTTCTGGTGCCACAAGCGTACATAGGCGGCGATAATCGCTTATCATCAGGTGGCCTGCAATGTTTGCCACCATAGAAGTATAGAAAACAAAATTTTTTTTTTGCAAAAAAGCAATTAACATACCATTTGTCAACTATGCATATTATTTTGTGTCAGACATATTTACAAGTAGGAGGAGGTAGCTATGTATGGGTAATCTTCCTTATCTTACGATCTTATGATATCCACGCATTCCACATTCCGTGGTATGATACCGTAAGCCTACGCAGGTAAAATTCACACGTAATAGCAGAACGTAGGTTCATGTGTTGGGCTTCACACTTTCACTTCCAAATAATTCCGGATGTTTAATCAATGGCATTATATCATGCGCACTTAAATTATGTACATAACTTCAAAGCATTCCATACTCGTAAGTATCAAGTATAATCTATTCTCAATAGATTTTCTGCTTCATTTAGCATGTGTTAGGGTTCAATTTTCCCGGACAATCACTTTATCAAATCTTGGCCACTATGACTAAAGTGGCCTCAATGACCTTTCTTGATCCTTTTTGGTCGGGTTTCTATAATCATTTATAATGTTAGGAGTTAAGGTTAAATGATTATCTGATTTTGCTGCGTCATGTTTTTGTCTTTTTATTTAATGTTGAATGGGGCCGTGGTATTTTTAATTTAGTTTGAAGTTGTAGCTTTTCTTTAAATATTATGTAGCGTAGTAGCCTTCATCGTAAACCTCATGGTGTGGCTAATCATTGTACTTAAGTGCAGAAAAACTCAATACAATACAGTCCAGTCAGGATTCAAACTTGCTATCTTTGTATTGCAGGCAAATACTGAAACAACTCGGCCACCACGGCTATTTATTGTTTAAGTAACGTTATAAATACTATTAGAAAGATAGTGTGTCTGTGTGTGTAAAATAGGGTTATAAGTATAACGCTATACATGTGTTTTCTAATAAAGATGTTGCATATATACATATATTATGTAGAATATTAATGTACGTGCTCTTGAACAGGATGTGTTATTTGAAGGTCTCATGTATTTTCTTGCGTCAAAATGATTTATTCATCAATAATATTCATCACACGTCATATTTCCGTCGAATAATCTAGTCATTGATTTGTATATTCTCTTTTGATGTTCCTGTGATGATATGAATTTGATGAGTTGTATTCGAGGCCAGTCTGCGATGCTAAAAGTCCCCGCTTTGATTCCCTATGAGGGCAAATATTTCTGTTTTGAATAGTACGAGTGTTTCTATTATATATCTTCTTATACTTGGAACTTGTATGTGCTATATTTATATATATAAATTCATATATTTTGATGGAAATAAATACTAGACATATATGAAGACATACATACGTACGTGGTATACAATACGGTATATGAAAGACTTTTTTTTTTTTTTTTGTACGACAACTGCAGACAAACACATATTTTTAGCTATACAAATCGAAACGTGACATAAGCGTATCTGTATGAAAGACGTGAGTCACCAAGTAAATACCAATAATATCGGAATGCCACCCACTGACTAATCACAAAGTTAGAATAAATTACAAAAGGTCACAGACACGGCACCTGCTCTAAAGACTTGGACTACGCTAGGAAGTATATGAAGATGGAAGACTGACTTTCGGGCCACCGTTCATACGGTATGCAGCCTACAGAGTTAGTCCTTATATTGTCTATAAAGAGATAGATTTATTTGCTTGTTTGAGAGTGCTAATCTCAGGACTTCTGTTCTGAATTCAAGAGTATTTTAGTATAAGATAGCATATTTCTTAAGACCCATCATAACCCATATAGAGTGGAGCAGAAAACATACAAATATTTAGTCAAATTTAACGCAGTGAAGCCACGGGGCCAACCTAGTAATACAAGTAAAGCGCTTAAGTGGTATTAAAAGCGTCTGTCTAAACGATGCAGATGGCACTTAACGCCAACCAGTCTTAAAAGGGAACTACAATCTTGATATTGCAAGGTGCTTACCAAAAGTACGTCTAAGAAAGAATTTTCTTCTTCTAATATTTCTAAGGACGTGGGGGAGGTTTACAGTTAATTTCCTGCCTGACCTGATTGTATTGGCCTACTACTTTCTAATGGTTAAGGCTTGGGTCCCTGCCGGGTTCAAGCATTTGTATGATAACCAATTTATAGTAAGTGCGTCCGTAAGTATATATGAAGTATACGACATCGACCTACATAACAATGTCTATACTAATATTATAAAGAGGAAAGATTTGTATGAAAGTTTGTAAGGAATTGGCTCAAAAAGTACTGGATTGATTTTAAAAATTCTTTTACTATGAATGCATGACTACATTATCACTCATGCAAAAAAATAATAAAAATAAATTGTATGCCAAATTGTCTAAAAAATAAATGTCCACCCGTGCGAAGCCGGGACGGGCCGCTAGTATGTAGCAAATTTAGAATCAGTGAGCTGTGTGAGATCCAGATTATTATTATTGTTTAACATCTACTGTGTGAAGCCAAGCGGTTTAGCTCTTGCCGTAACAGCTCAATGACTGCGATCATAAATATTCGTTCAAAGCAGTGAGCTTCAAGATAGTCTGCATAAAGTTACTCTAGGAAATATTTCTTCAAGCGAATAAAGTTAACTCTTGGAGTCTAGTATCCATCCATAGCCATAAAAATAGTTCGAGCATAATGCTCGGCCGATAAGAGGGCAATCCCACTTGATACATATTATAAAATGCTAGAGTCCAGAGTATGTTCATGCCTCTTTCAAGCCAAAACTACTTAACAGAATTGGACGAAATTTCGCACTGAGATAGATTATTAGCTTGATTGACACATAGGATAGTATTACAAATAAATAAATACCTTGGGACAATTCTAAACTCATTGACATAGCCCCAAAAAAAGCAAAGCCTATGGTCAATGTTATATTTACTTAGATATATATAGTAACTTATTACTTAAATACATACATGAATACATCCAAGAGTAACCTACAAATACTAGTGTTCATCACACAAATGTCATCAGCGGGAATCAAACCCGCGCCCTCAAGTTTCGCAGTCAGGAGCTTTAGCCACTAGACTACCAATGAAATCACATTTACGAAGGTGAAACCACAGGGCACTGCTAGTAGTCCATTAAAATAAAGATGCAGGGAGGCACCGATGCGAGCCGCGGACTCACGACATGAGGGGGGAGACCGGTTCTGGCTTAACGTCGACACCACTTGAATACTCGGCTCTGGCCTCGTTTGCCTTGTTGTGGTACTTTCAGTAAATTATTATCTATATACCTATATAAGTTCTGCTTAGGCATGTGTAACGCAGGTTTACATTATTTGGGTTAGTTTACTGGGAGCCCGCTATGAATTATTTAATATACTTTGATGGGTTTTCTTTTTTTCTAACCTTGGCAAGAGTCACTTTAAATGTCAAAATGGTTAGTCATTTTTATTTATTAGATATTCCTTCTCAAATTACATTTGGCTGAAATAGGATGCTAAGCTTTTGTTTTATTTTAAATATGTTATCCAATTAATAAATATTGTACGTATCTGTGCCACTTAAACACGTACAAATATGTACGTGTCTAATGGCACAGATTGCAAAAACTGTTCGACAGAAATACACAGCCTGTCAAAAAAAAACAAAGGTGAAAAATTTGATTGTAAACGTGCACTTAACGTACGAACGAAATTAATAAATGTCAAAAAAGCAGAGCCGTTAAAAGTCAAATAGTGGCGTACGGCGGCGGAGCGCGTTGATGTCTTCCGTTTAGCATAATCTGTCGCATCTGTTGCATTCAAATATGCAGTTAGTTCTGTGGTAAGGTCACCCTCCTAGTGATAAACTGTCATAAAATATCTTGTGGTAACCGGAAGAAAGTAGCTCGACCTGAAAGCGGTCTCGCGAGATCGGAATTTTGGTCAGACACGTATTACTGACACACCGCCGCACCCACCTGCCAGCTACCACACCTGAACCAAAAGTGTGTCAACATCGCAGACTCCTCGAACTCAACTATCGATCGTCACAACTTTCACATTACCTTAAATTAACACTCGACTGCGCTAGCACTGATACGTCTAGATAATAATGCAAACTATTTCTTAGTAGTATGTCAATAAATCAGAAACTTACCTATTTCACGCCGCGGGGCGTTCTGTGTAAAAATCCGGTTAGGCACTATCAAGGGTTGGGGTTAACGCACGGGCACTGTGCTTACACAAATTCACCACACTTGAGTCACAAAAGCCACATTGTGGGCAGGCCGGTGCGGTCTAATCGGCCGCCAAGTCAGCACTGAGGCTTTCTTCGGGACGACGCGCGCACGCGCAGGTAACAATGACACTACGGTCACACTACGGTGCTTACCTACACATAGGTAGAAACAATTGCCGATGTGTGCAATACTCGCTCATCCAACTGGTTCAGTATGTTCCGTATATTATTATGTATTTTTAAATATGGTTTTTTATATTAATGGATTTTATTATTGAAATATTGTTTGTGATGTGTTTTAATTATCATTAATAAATTAAAAATGAAAAATAATTTTATACACATGGAACGCAACGGGAGAGGGGAAGGAGGAGGGAGCCCTTTTAGCCTAGCAGTAGAACTTAGATGGCTATGAATAAATTAAAAAAAAGGATGAATATTTAAATTTTCATAGTAGCAGTATTAATAATAGTAGTATTCAGTGGGTGTGTGGGTATTACCTATAAAATTATGCCTACATCTTCGGGGACCCTTGTGGGAAGGCGTGAGGATGTATATATAATCTGACAGAAGAGAATATAGTTTTTAACTTATATTTTTGGAGCATATAAATTGTTTATAATATAAAACCATATAATAATATTATAGTTTAATTAAATATGAACATACATCATACATAAATCAAATTATTGACTCTGAAAGGTTCTATAACAGAACCACGACGATGGCCCCATCCACAACTACAAACGCGCGGTACTGTTATCCATATACTCCACTACATTGGAATGCAGATGAGGTTTACATTATTTAGTAGCCACCTAACCATTATGGATAGTTACTTTACGCTTTGCACCTAACTAAAGGTCTGGACGGATGGAAGGCTCCGTCCGAGGCGCGCAGTCAGTTCTGTGAATTCATAAAAATCTAATTAATACCTTTAGCCATGGTGGCCGAGTAGTTTGAGCAGTTGCCTGCGACACAAAGATTGCAAGTTCGAATCCCGACTGTACCAATGAGTTTTTCTGAACTTAAGTACAGTGATTAGTCAGACCACGAGCTTTACGGTGAATGAAAACATCGTGAGGAAACCTGCATACGTCTGAGAAGAAATTCAAAGGCGTATGTATAGTCATGCTTGAGTAACGGCGATGGACTCGCCATCTGTCACGTTGGCACCTAATATACCTCTGGCGGAAAGTGGGTGTGTGGGTATTACCTATACACCTCTGCCTTTCCCTTCGGGGACCCTTGTGGGAAGGCGTGAGGATATTTATTTAATTAATACCTTACATCAAATGACATTAAGTCGAGAGTTGCGTGGTAAGAAAATAACTTCGCCAGCCAAGAAGTTGCGGTCGCCCGCTCCGTTGTTATAGCGTACTAATAAAGTACTAATACTTTTAACCTAAATATATTTTCGACCTAATATCGACTCTGTATTGTTTGTGTTAGGGCTTAACATCGTTGGCTCGAGATGCCTTCGCTTCTATATAATTTAAACTTTACTCTGAAGACTTCAGCAAGCTAGACTGAAACCACATATCGCTCCTACTCACACAGTTTATGCGTTTGAAAATTTTATAGCTATTTAAATGTAAGCTTCTCTCAGAAACTACTTTGTTTATGATTGCTTGTCAGTGGATATCAAATGATATTTTTAGTTTACCATTGGTTACTTTGAAATATTTTACGTAACTTCAACTTAAGTACAGAAATTATTCACATCCATGTGCCATGTGACACGTTGGCACCTAAAATATGGTACCTCCAGCGAAAAGACGGTGTATTACACCCTGCCCACATCTTCGAATCCTAAAAGGAACTCGAAAGGATACATATTTTTATATTTTATGTAATAATCTTCAGTATTCTGAATTAAATCATGTGTTTCTACTGGATCTACAAATATTTCTCATGTTTTTTTAAAAGTAATGTTCAAAATTTGGAAAGGTGTCCATATATGTTCTAGGACAAATAACGTGTACTCCTTTTGTCCTTCGGGAATATGAACGATGGTAACTAAAACTACCACAATTCGCTGCTATACTCTTAGTTAGATACAGCAAAAAGCTCCCAGTCTCAATTCCAATTTCGAATTCAACTCCCAGAATAGACCAGGCTTTCCAATGCCAAGCTAAAGTAGACTTTACAATAGCAATGCAAAGTAACAAATTATGTAAATAGAGCAGGGGACAAAATAACATGCACTTTCCCCGACAACTGCGGTGACGTCATGAGTGACTCAGAAAAGACATCGGTGAGATACTTTTTGCCTTCGAAGTATTTGTCAATAGAATGTTTTTCTCCTTTAGAGCGTTTGACCTTAAACGTAAGCATAGCGTCACATACTGTATTTAAATAACAACAAGACAGAATTGAACCTGTGATCTCTAAATGCCGTTTCGATCACGTTAAGCAGTAGATTAGAACCATATCTTTAGTGAAATGTGGGTGCTATTATGCCATTGAGTGCAGTGTGTCGAAATTTTTAAAACTAGAAACATGTGGTAATTTTATTGTTGCAGCTTTGTCTAATTTGTGTAACTTTACTTCATATTGGCTGAAAATTGGTTAGCGCTATTACACCAGTATATACTGCGCCAATGAGTAAATCTTGTTTGCAGCTGTGTAACAATTCCAATTTCTGCTTAGAATATGTTCATCCACCGGGGATCAGACGTTTATAACTATAATATTCAAAAGGACATATTCACACTGTATGTTTGCTGTGAAGGAGCAACTTCATGCAACTCTAACTTTGTTCTGAGAAAATTAAAAAGCTGTGAGAAAAGAAAATCGGTAGTTCTCTCTAGACTTACAGGACTCTTTCGCTCCTCATTCGAGTACTCCTTCCTGCGTCTCTCTCGTTTCTTTCTTTGTCTTTGAGTCTAGACTCCGTTCTGTATCTCCTTCCTAGGGTCCACCCTTAAGTAAGGACAACTAGATACCTAATACCTGTCCTACTTCCTACATTTTTTTTTACAAATTCCTTCGTATTTGGCAACCAAGATAGACTACTAACTGGTTTAACACATAGGATACGAATTATTCTAGAAAAATATCCCGAAGAAAAAAAACTACTAGTACATACATGCGAAAGCTCGGAAGGATGTTGATTTATAATTCATACCAGAACCACTAAAGGAAATAGGATAAAATCTTGCAGAGAGAGAGACTATTAGACTATTAACACATAGAATATTTTTTAACCCAGAAAAAAAACAATGCAAGCTAATTTTACGCGAGTAAAACCATAGGGCGCCACTAGTGTGACTCGATCTGAGATCGCATTAAATGCTATAGTAGTAAATAAGCCCCTGGGAACAAACACGAATCAGTTAATTACCAAATTATGTAATACATAGTTCACTATTGAACAACTTTGGCAATTATGATTGTGGCCCGGTTTGTTTTCAAACAATTAATGTTAGCTTTTGTTTTGTAATGATGTTATTAATCACCCGTTAATGTTATATAAAACACGTTTTAATTCGCAATGCGATATTTATGCTTAATTTTTAATCTGGTCATAAAATAGCCGCTTAATTAATATCTGGCATTTAATTTTGTTAATTACGACCATTATTAAAATTCTTGCTAGGTGATTATCCCACATATAGTAATTAATACTAATTTAAATACCTAATTTTAGTCGATTATTATTAGACGATATAAGATCGAGTTGAATTGAAAAGATTTACAAAGCAACTTTGGGTGAACCAAAGTGGGATTGGTTGGATGGATCAGATGGATGAAACAGTTATCTGGAAGAAGAGGTATAGGAAGACAACGTTCCAACTACCTAGATAAAGAGAGGTAGGGCATAACGAATTCTCCGTTCGAATTTGGAGCTGCCCGACTGGGGCAGGACCTCAACCTTATAGAAGTCCGTAGCCAAATAACACAATTTTTTTGTGTTGTGTTCCTACGTGGTGAATAAGGTTTCCAGTAATAAGCTCCTTAGGGAGGGGGGAGGATTGTTATATTGTGTTGGTAACCGAGGGACTAGACCTATTATGTTGCCAACACAGTATAACTCTCTGAACACAGAGTGGCAACGCGCAAGTGATACTTAGGTATCGTGAGCGTAAATAGGCTACGGTAACCGTTGGGGTACGGTAACAGGTGGGCCGTATGCTTGTTTGCCACTCTTGTTGTCTAAAAAAAAAAGAATTGATCGAATACTCAGGGATAGCAGCGTGAAGATTACTCCGTACCGGCGAAGAGATTGATAAATGTGGATGAGCGAGAAGTATCAGTGAATCTAGAAAAACAGGTCAAATTCATTTGTCTCTTCATATATATACCACACAAATAATAGTGTTATTTGGCTACGGACTTCTATAAGGTGGAGGTCCTGCCGCAGTCGGGCAGCTCCAAATTCGAACGGGAAACCCGTTGTGCCCTATCTCTCTTCATGTTTATCATGATACACGTTCTTCAGAAAATCACTACGGGGAGTTCATTTTGTCAGAGGATTTTCTTACTATGCACTCTGCCACAGTCTCAACGGCAAACGTTTGGACATTACCATTGAGGTGTGAGTCATTGTACTTTATCTATAGTCTTTATAGATAAGCATTGAAAAACAATATGTATCAATTTGTATACAATATGGAATGTACTCAGTCTTTAAGAATTCTTTTATTTTAAATCCTCAAAAAATCTATCATAATATGGGTAATGAGAGATTAGTAGATAAGTATGCTTAGAAATAAAATTAAGTAAAAATTCCTAGTTGCCTTCGTGATTCACCATGTGATAACTCACCATGATACGGCAACGTGACAGGTGGTGAGAGAGTTAAGATAGTCCACGTCTACTATACATACTTGAAATTATTCCTAAGCGTAAACAGTTTTCTTCAAACAATGTTTTCCCTCACAGTCAAGCTCCAGGGTACCAACCTGTATTCTCGATTTCTCCGGCGGCTACTTGAAACTCTGCCACCACGGCTATTCTTAAATGGATACTGTGTTTTGATGCTTCAAAAGCAAGTAAAAAGCAAATATTATCGGGCTACCAGTGTCGCGTCAAAATCAGCGAACCAGTCACGCAGTAAAATAAATATTGTTATATCATGTTTTGATATCAGTACCTACCGTCAATATTTTTACATGCATCGAATGTTGCAGGTACAAATTTTAGGGAAGCAAAATCTCTACAATTATGTCAGTGATGCAACTTCTGATAAATATTGTCCATAATAACTTTGACGCCATAACAGAATGAATGATCGGACTTCCAATTACCTGCCTTCCTTTCTGTCCTGCTTTGCATTCAGATTTGTTTCTACTTTGCTATAAAACTGCTTCGTGCGGTCACTGACCTGAGGTCCTACCACGATGTGCTATTTCCATAACTTTCAAGAGAGCGAAGGACATACTTGTTAGACACTAGGTATGTACATGTTCATCTTCGCGCGCGTGTATAATTTATTTACTTATTTAACAAAGTAAGCTAGGAGAGACAACCAAAGCAACAATGAGGTTTAAACTTATAAACGTCATTGCAAAGCAACTAAGCACTTTGCCATTATTAACTATTAACAATTTTATATTTGGCCAAAAACGACAGTGCCTCTTCTTTTTTACATCAATGAGTGCCTCTCACTCAACACATGGGCACCCCTCTATTGAAAAATATATAATGATGGCCCGACATGTCCTGACAAGATTGGAATAACATCGTAATACATTCCTAGTATATTCTGTTCATTTTAAGTACGTACTTTGTTTATATTTCATTAAATTCTACGAGTTACCTCTCAGTAGAGCTCACTCTCTCGGAATAATTATGCTAAGAAAATTATAATTCTTATTTTTTCTGTATTTCCAAATGCTCAAAATATTTTTCTTTGATATTATGTATTATGAAAATTATCAGAGTCGTTATGATCTGTGAAGTATGAACTTTATTGCCTAACAACATCGAGATTAAATTACGTACTGTATCTTCAAACCGTAGTGTTCGTTCGTTAATGTTGTAGATTTTTATTACAGTGGTTATTTTAATCTTATGATATATCTACACGCCTTCCCAAAAGGGTCTCTGAAGGAGTAAACAGAGTTGGTAGCACGCACGCCCAATTTTACACACAAAAATATTTGATATACCTATGTATGCATTTAAAGAACCGTAATGATCGAATAGTTTCATTAATCACTTGCAAAATCAGGATTGCAGGATCAAACCCCGACTGTTGTATATATACGTACCAAACTCCGTACCGAGTAGATTAAAACTCCACGAGCATAACGGTGAAGAATAGCATCGTGAGGAATCTTGCATTACCTTGAAAAGACATTTGAAGACGTACACGCGTCATCTAGCACGTTGGTGAAAAACAGTGTATACGAATATACTGAACAAAATGAAAAATACATAATTAATCAAATCCTTTAAAACCTTCTAGTAAAAACCATTTTGTAAAATAATTAAGAAATGAAAGTTACCAGCGCATTCTAAGTACACACACAAATACAATCCCCAGGCTTTACTAGAACAACAATTATAATTTGTGTAGAACTTGCAAAATCGACAACAATTGGTTGTTAATTTCGTGGGAAACCACCATGTAGGAAATGTTACGGACATTTTTTATATTAAATTGTTACCGTCGACACTGCCATCTACTTCCGTGTTCTAGTATATTGCATTCTAAAACACTAATGCGTGACTAAAGCATTTAGTATATATTGGTATTAGGCATAATATATAGAAGCGAACGAGGAATGTAAGTCTAGATGGAGATAGTTGGGCTCGGCGTGATGATATGTATTCTATGTATGAATATACCACTTTTATTACATAATTAATGACGAAAATATGCAAGGAGCCTGCACTAGCCTCAATTAGTCTGCTAGCATATCGATGTTGTGTACCGTGTTTACTGCGTTAGTTGGCCTATATCAGAGATCAAACTGTGTTGGTAGTAAGAGACTGGTCAATAGAGTACTTTCATACTGTAATGTCTTGCAAGTGGTAAGTAACTGGAGGAAAGTATCTCGTGATAAACTCCAATTAAAACAGCTACCGGGAGCGAAAAGGCAAACTGATTTGAGTAACGTGCCTATGGGTCCTCGAAGGGGTAGGCAGAAATGTTATATTAACTAACAGACTTTAAATTAGACAATCGAAACTGTATCTACTCTTAAGATTTTTTTATAGAAGTTATTGAAGAGAAGAACAAACTTACGTCTTTAGGTTTAAGTCATTTTTTCTTTGATAAAAGTAAAAGTAGTAACTTTAAAATAATCTCGACTTTTATAAGCTGACGATTCAGACACAAGCAAATACAAAATTAGGTTCATTACAGAATGAGACGTTTGAAAAGCTTTGCTATATTTTCTTTGGATTTGTAGTTAACACGCAAACGTGGGAGCGATGCTTTCAATAATATTTATTTATACGTAACCTTTCCATTAGTGCAGTGGCATGAAAATCCCGAATATCATCTCTGACTCTTATTTCCACACTCTTTCTAGTTTTCTCATGATGACTCCATTACCATGAAGCTCGTGGTGTGACTAATCACTGTACTAAAGTCCAGAAAACCTTATCGGTACAGTTGACCGAAGTTGCAGGCGACTACTTGAACCACTCGGCTAACACGGCTATTATTCTTGTTTGCACTATATGACATCAAACTTACACAATGAAGGTATAATTAACCCATTCTACGAGTTTCTGATCTAGAGTAAAAAAATATAAGCGGCAAAACGTGATTCTCGCTGAAATAACAGATTGTATTTCTTTATCTCGAGATCAACTGTACAATATGACGATTGTGCTTCTATCCAGTGTCTATACGTTCGTCAGCATTCTGGTTATAAACCGTTATTAGGTGAAATCCTTCCAAACGACTATAACCCCCGAAGGAGCAAGCCAGTAACGGATTCATTTCCATTGGGCAGCCTTACGAGCGGTTACGTCATATGGTTTCCGCACCTTTAGGCTTATCCGTGATATGTAAGCAACTGTCGTGTACAATTCTACGGAATTATGAATTCGGCTTTGCTTTCCACCTAGACACTTTTGTACTTGTATTGCATTGTACGTATCGTATATTGTATTGGTGTATGAAATGATCACGTACTTAATAATATTTTTAACAGCATTTTTTTAAATCACTATGGTAGCAGTTACAACCTCTTTTGAACGCTTGAACGCTGGAACTGTCTATGCCTGTTGCTGACCCAGCAAAAATGGTTCCAGATTCACTTTGAAGAATGTTATCTATGGAAATTATGGGCCGCATGGCCTGTAATTAAATAAAATAAAAAAGCTTATCAAATAAATACTAAAACATATCGAACTTTATATGTACTTCCTCAAAATGATAGATTACATCAAATTTCCGTTATGACATAAGTATATTAAATATTTCACGAGGGGACTCTAGGAGTTTGAAATATTTAGTCATTGGCTGACATCAATAGAGAAGACAAAATAGCTGAGATCACTTGCTTTTACAAAAAGATTTCAATGAATTTTAAATGTCATGAAATTTTTCTATCGAAAAATTTATAAAGTTTAGAAAAAAATATGTATTTTATTACGATTGCAACAGGTTCATTACAAACTGTCACGTATTTGAGTACGTTAAGGGGTATACCATCGTTTTTTACGTTTTAAAAATGTGCAAAGGTTATAAAGTGGTCCCATGAGCGTGATAATATGGACCCATGTGTATGATAATGAGATCTGATTTAGAATTTATTTGCGAACACCGTGTCGGGCCGTTTACACAATGCATACGCGAGCAGTACAACAGTTAACTAATTTGAATTACATAACCTTTTTGAAGACTTGACTTGACATATTTGCAAAAAATAATGCATCTCGACAGCGCCACTTACTAGTTTGTTACCGACACGACCAAAGTACAAAATAAGATTTTTATCGTTTCCATTTCTGTCGTAAATGATAAAAAAGAAAGAACATCTAATTATTTTAAGCAAAACTGCATTCAACATTTTCCGTGAAAACTTTTTTAAGGTTTGGTCACGTTTCAGTTTTTTAATTAGTAAAGATTGCGTTTTGTTTGAATTGCAAAGTAGCAAAAGTTTAAATTGTCATAGAATTTTGTTGTGAGTTAGTAGGTATCTAGTTAAAATTGCAACACAATATGCACAAGCAAAACAGTAATTTATTGTTCGCACTTGCTCTACTGTTTTACTTATTGTGTAAATCCATTATATTATTTCATATAAGCACGTCGCGAGCAATGAAAAGGGATAATTGCATATTCTCTTCCATTATTTTTCTCATTTCACCTTGCGAGTTGTTTATCAAGCTCAATTGCTTGCAAAATAACCCATACCTACCACAATGAGAAAAGCCGGACATAACTTACCGACGACGGCATCGGAACCTCTGAACCAATGACGTTAAGGCTTATTATAAACTTCACAAGGTCGATATTTCATTACACTTCGTAAACAAATCCGTTGCGAACACTGTTATATTTTTTTAGATTACCATATATTATATCTTTATATGGATTTGCAGTTTAATATGATTTTTCTCGGATATTTGTCCTATTGAAAGGCCAAGAAGAAGATGGCGAGACGAACTGGAACTGAACAATGGAGCAGAAGTTAGGACGCGATCGCTAAGTCCCTAACGGGGTAGGTAGAGAGAATAGAGTCTAGACTTCCAATTCACCCTAGACTTAGATAATATATCTTTCGCTTCGTCCACATTCATCAGACTCTTCATATGTGCTCGCCAGTCTCGAGTCCTCTTGATGTTTCGATAACAACGAATTAATAAATTCTAAGTCCTAAATGATAGCTTTACAATATATACTATCAGTCTCTCAGGTCAGTTTCAGTCTCTGGTCTCTTCTCTCAGTTTCAGGTCTGTGTCTTTTGCTTTATCCACACCCTCTCATCAGTCTCTTCATACATAGGTAGGTACACTTGATTTTGTTATCGATAAGTGTTTGATTGACTTGCATGACTTGATCTAGGTAATTGTGGTCTTTACCTGCCTCACATTCCAGACTCTTTCGCATTGGATATCTGTTTTATCTAACTTCCTCTATTCCCTTTCTACCGTTTTATGGCTCAGAATATTATTGAGACTTTTAAGGCTCTTCGCCTTTTTTTTTTTTTTTTTTTCTATTTATTATAGGAGTTTTGTCGCCTAGCGACTATGTCACTCCGTGAGGACACCTGGATATATATAATAAAATCACTTAAAATCTACGCATATACAATTTTAACAAACACTTTATATACTCTTCGCCTTTAAAGGCACAATTTATTAGCAGCAATCATGTTGCTTGCTGCTTTTTGCTCCAAACTTAAACAGGCGCTTAAAATGTTTTAATTTAATTTTGTATTTTAATTTATATTTATTATATCTTCACACCTTCCCACGAGGGTCCCCGAAGGGGTCGGCAGGGGCACTTTCCGCCAGAAATATATTTTAGCTTCCAACGTGACAGATGGGACTCCCCATCGCCGTTGCTCAAGCACATACGCATTTGAATTACTTCTCAAACGTAGGTATTTGCCAAATGAGTGGTATAAAAAACAACGTTTATCAAGACAAACAAATAAAGAGGACTTTGGGTGAGTGAGAGAAAATTACTAATAATTTATTTATATACCACAGCCTTTTTAAATAAAGTTTACATAAATTTCTTGACTCAGGAACAAACAAAAGAAGTATAAGCAGACACTTATCGCCGGACTGAATATCCAAAAACGGTTTGATCTATGTATACCTTTCGAATCGTATTACTTTACAAGCATTCTTAGTGTATCGTTTTGTATAACCTTTGGACATAAGAACATTAGACCATAACATAAAAACCATACATGCCCTTCCCTTCAATTCCCTTTTCTTAGTACTTTGGGTATATTTTTCTAATCTCTGAAATCAATTTGTGTCTTCCTGATTAACTGTTTGCTGTGACTTATTACAGCGTTATACAGTGTGATCGTCCTCAACTGAGCCCCAAATTTCTCGCAATGTTCGATTAAAGTCTGATCGTGATCTAGAGTTGGAAACAGATGATGGAGTATATGATCACCAAAGCGAGTCAGTGATGTAAAGTGGTTCCCGGCATATTCAATTCTTTCAACAATCGTATCTAGTTGATAAATGCCCCAGTCAATGTACTCTGCCCTGAAAGAAAAAAACAGAAATACGTTAGTTGTAACTTTTGCGTATAAAATTCGACAGGCGCGAATGTGGTGATATTTTTAAATTGTGGGGAATGTTCAATACGCGAGCTTCAAGCACAATTAATTCCAAAGATGAATTAAGAATCGTAGAGCCGTAGTGGCCGAGTGGTCCGAGTATTTGCCTGGGACACAAAGAACACATGTTCGAATCCCGACTGTACCAATGAGTTTTTCTGAACTTGTGCAGTGATTAGTCACACCACGAGCTTTACGGTGAAGGAAAACATCGAGAGGAAACCTGCATACGTCTGAGAAGAAATTCAAAGGCGTATGTATAGTCGTGCTTGAGTAACGGCGATGGACTCGCCATCTGTCACGTTGGCACCTAATATACCTCTGGCGGAAAGTGGGTGTGTGGGTATTACCTATACACCTATATACCCCTTCGGGGACCCTTGTGGGAAGGCGTGAGGATATATATATATATATATATATATATTGTTTTAAATCATTGTGGAAGTGATTGTTAATGGTATCATTCATAGGTGATTTACCATCAGTGTGAAATTACCAGCTTAGAGCAGAAACGGCAGGGCTCTTCCGTTAAAATTGAAGTTGCCCTAATAAGGCAGTACCTACAGCTTAAAAAGAAAAGTTCGCGTTCTTTCGGTTTGGATGTATAGAAAGGATGATTAAATAAGATTCAGGAAACAGATATACAATCTCAAAGTGTGTAGAAGTAGAGTCAGAGGAAAACTACGTAGCAACTAACGAACGAATTACCTAGATCAAACCGATCGGTCACTCAATTATAGGAAGGGCTATCATGTATGAAGTGACTGGTGAATGGGAACGAAGCGAAAGTCTCCGCCAGTTTTCTTTAGCCTACAGACCTCTACTCTACTTTTCCTATCTACCCCGTCGGGTACTTGTGGTGTTTGTTGTTTATTTACCTCCTTCAAAAATATGAATTCTAATTTAAAAAAAATAAAAACATCATGACAAGGTTTATTAAGAAAACTGAGGAAATATCCAAACAATGTTTACATAAGAAGAGACAATTGTTATTTTAAAAACCCACTTGTCATTGTCGCGTATATATTTAAATTATTAAAAAAAAATAATGTATGAAGCTAACTAATTGAGTTGATTTGCATTTAATAATGTGAACCGTTTATAAAAACAGAGATAATCCTTAATATGTAAAAATTTCGAATAGAGCGGTCTACCTACACGAGTCGCCTGCAATGCAAAGATGCACATGCTAGTTCTAATCCCAACTATACAAATGAGTACAGTGATTAATCACTGAACGAGCCTTCCAATCAACGAAAGCTTCGTGAAGAAAACCTGCATATATGTCAGTTGAAGAAAAAATCTAAGTTGAATCCGTGAGCCGTGGTGGCAGAGTAGTTCGAGTAGTTGTTTGCAACACAAAGATTGCAGGTTCGAGTCCCGACCGCACAAATGAGTTTTCTGGGCTTTAAGTAGAGTGATGAGTCACACACGAGCTTTATAGTGAAGGAAACATCGAGAGGAAACCTGACCATTTAAGTAGAAATTAAAAAAGACGTATTGCACGAGTTAGCGAGCCGCAACCCTAGGAATACGCAGACGCAGCACAGCGGCGCAACTGACACTTTAGCTTAAGTTTTAGTTTAGTAATTATGTTTTACATTATATTCAATCCAGTTTTAATTGTCAAAAAATCCTTTTATAACAAATAAATATTTTTTTAATTGAAATACCGATCGCTGTAACGTAACTCACGTTGGAACCCAAAATATATCTCAGGGGGAAATTGGGTGGGTGGGTACTACGTGCACACCTCTGCCTACTCCTTATGGGACGCTTTATCAAATGGATCCCTTTTAGTTTGGTCACGGTTAGTCCATTCTAATGACATAGAATATTATAGCCTTTTTTGGTGGAACCGATATACAATGCAAAAGAATGTGGAGGAGGAGGCAGAGGTCGACCATGTACCTGAATCAATTCTATCGGATAATCAAGGACGTAACTTAAGATTTAAAAAACGTACTTGAAATCGGCGAGCAAGCACGAAGAGACTGATGAATGGGCGAGCATGTACGAATTTGTCTGCCTAACGAATAAGATATAGATGTCTAGAGTAAAATGGCGCCTTACTTACTCAGCCTACCCAGTGACTCGGTAGTAGTGAGTAACGTACTCGGGTTGATCTTGTGTGTCTCTGCAGACAATTGTCATCAACAATGCTCATAGCAAAAGGGTGCCAGTCTGTACCTAGGTTTAGTGCAAGGGAATAAAATGGAAATAAAGAGAAGTTATAATAAGCTTTAACTTGAGACAGTAATAGTAAATTTACTGTGTGGTAAAGATTCCATTTAAAGTAAAGAACCTAACATTACCGTTATAAAGTCCAAAATTAAACGGAGATGAGCATTGTAATGTACAATTTATTCACGGCAGTGATGGTTCTTGCTGTTTAATTGCCAGAAGCTTGAATAGGCGCTTAAAAGTAATAAACAATTTATATTCCTTAGAATTATTATATATAGTCCGTAGCCAAATAACACAATTTATTGTGTTGTGTTCCTACGCGGTGAATAAGGTTTCCAGTAATGAGCTCCTTGGGGGGGGAGGATTGTTGTATTGTGTTGGCAGCAGAGGGATTAGTCCCATTATGCTGCCAACACAGTACAACTCTCCGAACACAGAGTGGCAACGCGCAAGTGATGCTTCGGTATTGTAAGCGTAAATAGGCTGCGGTAACCGTTTTCCATCGGGTGGGCCGTATGCTTGTTTGCCACTCTTGTTGTATAAAAAAAAATGCTGAATAACAATAAGCACATCTATGTACATAATTTTTCGGCCTACCTTAATTCAGTACGACTATATAAATAGATTTACTTATAGAGATGGTGTAAAAAAATATATTTCACTGTAAATCTCGTGATCTGATTATTTACTGTCCTTAAGTTCAGAAAAACACATGAGCCGTTGGTGGCCGACTGGTTCGAGCAGTTGCCTGCGACGCAAAGGTCGCAAGTTCAAATCCCGACTGTACCAATGAGTTTTTCTGAATTTAAGTACAGTGATTAGTCACACCACGAGCTTTACGGTAAAGGAAAACATCGAGAGGAAACCTGCACACGTCTGAGAAGAAATTCAAAGGCGTATGTATACTTGTGCTTGAGTAACGGCGATGAACTCGCCATCTATCACGTTGGCACCTTATATACCTCTGGCGGAAAGTGGGTGTGTGGGTATTACCTATGCACCTCTGCCTACCCCTTCGGGGACCCTTGTGGGAAGGCGTGAGGATATACACATTGATGCAGTTGGCATTCGAACTTGCAATTTGTGTGTAGCAGGCAACTACTCAAACCTCATTAAAAATATTTTAGCTCCATCCATTTCTTACGCCGAGTAATTCGATAGGCAGAAAGGAAAGAGCGCTATTCGCCTTTCATCTACGTCCACCTATATCTTTTTTCATACTCGTTAATGATTTTGTCATGAGACATCAATGATCGCTGAAAACTATTATGAAACTCACGTTTGATATTTTTACACAAACACTTCACTATGAAGCTATCAAAAAGTTTATTTACGGCACAAAACTTCACAGACTAAAGGGGTTTCGCCAAATGTTAATTAATTTTTATCCAACGACTTCATTGAAATATGTAAAGATTGCGCATTCATTAACTGTCGTGTCAGTAACGTCAACTAGAGCGGTCGCTCCGTAGCGGTTGTGTCGATGTTGACCGCACTTTTTTCGCGCTGATCAATCGCGACTTTCTAAAATGGCGACTCATAAGCGATCGGTACTAGTCTCAGTCTACAGAGAATGCGCTGAAAGTTGTGATTAAAAGGTGTATCTTTTGCATGTGAATTCTTCTTTTGTATGATATAAAGTGAATCTAGGAATAGAGATATTCCATTCAAATTAAGTACACAAGATCCACCAAATATGGCAATTCAGCAAAAGGGCTCCTGTGTTGTTGCGCTCTTGTCGTTAGCAAGGTTTCTACAATTCAATAAATGTATGAGATGTTTTTCACTATGCATATCTGCACTTTAACTGGAAATATGTTGAAGTCCCAATGTGGCAAATGGCGAGTCTATCTAAGATGAGAATGAAGTCCACCAAATCATTGGCATAGGTACCCGTAGCTGAGCCGTTAAATAAATTTAAACTAGATAAAGTATATTCAAACTCCATGAGCACGATGATGACGTTCATCCTACTAATATTATGAATACGATAGTAAGTTTGGTATAAAAATTCCTCTTTCAATAAAAAAAACACTGAACGGAAGTGAATGAAATTAGCACAGTATTACATTCTTAACTAGATTAACCACAAGATATGTTTTATTAGAGAAAAAAGCTAGGAAAAATAACGACCAATTACATCACATATTACGCAGGTTATCGCGTAGCGGTATTGCTAGTATTAAATAAAGTTTTCTTGTTGGTACTACAGAGGTCATGCATTAAGCGCATACCTTTTAAACTTAGAAAAAAGTTTAAAACGAGATGATTTTTAAAAAAGTAGACTACAAGTTTTTACAAAATTGTGTTCATGGCTTGCCACAGTGTAGCTCGAGCCCTAAAAGGAAAGCATTGTACCCTATTTATTCCCTTCACAGCTACAAATTAGACGGATGTTTCTTTGGAACTTTGTTGAGTTGTTGCGGTTTGTTTTATCCACTCTCTAAAGACAATGGGAGAGGTTGCTATATAATATAATGAGTGTTAAAATGTCACCTTTACAGTGGCAAACTTAGCATTTTGTTCAGTATACGTTTAGGAGTTTCTTCATTTGCATTTATAATTCTCCAATGAAAACTCTAATGACAATAATTACATTCCGTTGATTCATTTGCATATGCCTCTAGAACATAGAAGTCGCACTGACTAGAACAGCCCAAACAAGTTAAGAAATAACACAAATACCTTTTTTGTCTACAAAGGGTTTCAATTCTGGCATCATGCATACCTAACTGCATTGTAGAATTAGAATTCTACACAATACAAGTTTACTCAGCCTTGTAATCTGATTGGTCTATAAAGACTCGTTTTCTAAGTGCCCCCAAAGGGATAGGCAGAGGTGTAGCAACCCACTCTTTTCGTTTTTGAGATATGTTCAGTGCCAACGTGACAAGTAGCCGGTCCGTCGCTATTTCTCAAGCACGACTGTACTTATTCTAAACTTGTAATCTTAATTTCGCAAGCAAGTATTTGAAAAACTCTGATACCCCGGTTTTGTAATGTTTTTATTTAATATAAATAAATTGTATTTAGCCGCTGCATACGAGTCCCAGTAATAAAAATTCGGTAACAATTAAACAGTACTCCAAACATTCCGACAATAATACATTAATTATCCGCAAACACATCACAATCAGGGTTACAGTTGAAGAGGTCACGGACACTTGAAGAAGACATAAGTGAAAGAAACAATACTCATAATGATTTAATTATTTACCACAGCCATTTATAAATAAACTCAGAGGAATACTCGTGTTGCACCCGACCTCGACGTTAGCCTGACAATAATTAGCATTCAGTTTTTGACGAAAAAATGCACCATTTGGCAAGTATTCTAAGAGAGTCTATCTTTTTAATTTTGGTTCATACTTAAAATATAAACTTAACTAATCCATACTTAACAGTCAACGGCTAGGTATTTGCCAGTTTATCTAAATACCTTTGGCCAAAGTTTTCTTGATTTTAGTATCTCTGAAATCATTTTGTCTTTTCCTTATTAACTGTTTACTGTGACTTAGAACAGCGTTGTACAACGAAGTCATTCTCAACTGCGTGTCAAACTTCTCGCAATGTTCGATCAGAGTTGGGTAAAGATATTCCAGTTCGGCGTGATCAAGAGTTGGGAACAGATGGTGGAGTGCATGATCACCAAATCGAGTGAGCGATGCAAAGAGGTTCCCGGCATATTCAATTCTTTCTACAACCGTATCGAGCTGGTAAAGACCCCAGTCCATGTACTCTGCCCTGGAATAAAAAACAGAAACCTCGATGTTGATTAAGTAAGGTAACGTTTGCTTACAAAGTTTGTCATTACGACTTACTCTCGCGGTGAAAATATTAAAACTTTGTTGGCAATGTTCAATTTGTAAGTTTCAAGCATTAATGTAAGTGCTTTTGAGGGTTCATTACCCTCCCAATTTTAAAGCCAATTAAAAGCGAAATTATTACTTATCACTTATTTTATTATTATGTAACTTATCACTCTGATTCTTATCATCACTTGTACTACTACATTTTGGTAGGACTACAATCCTTTCCAATGGAGGCAGGCGTATAAGCCACACGCTCTTTTCTCCGGGTATATATATTTAGGAGCCAATGTAAAGGATGGCGATTTCATCGCCGTCTCTCAAGCACGACAATACATACGCTATTGCATTTTGTCCAAATTACCATAAAATCCATATTGTGAGTAAACATTGTACTGAGTCAATTTCATTTCATCTTTACATTGCAGCCTATTAGTCAATTACAAAGTCTCTACAACTACAATCACTTTAATTCATATCACAAATAAACTTTCGTTCATTTATGTTCACAAAATTAAAAAAGTCATAGTTGGGGATGTTATGGAGCTCCGTAATATAATCTATCGGATATCCGAACTTTTAAACCCACCCAAAAATTTTGGACAATCCGAAATAATTCATATTTGGAATCGCATCGAAAACCATATCAAAATTGCATTCTAAAAACATCACTGGTGGTAATTCATGTCTCCAAACAAACTTACCTGGGAATATCCCCTTCAAAGAAGTTAGTGTGGTTATGGTGACCAGCTGTTAATCCGAAGAATGTAAAGAATACGCTTGATAACATTAGCGTGACCAACCAAAGGCCTACAGTCCAGATCAATGGAAGCCCGCCGACACCCCACATCCAAGCCGGCAGTGCGATGAATATAAAATTATACCATCTCAATTGCTTCCCTTTGTATTGTACTAATCCTGTAGCAATTCTGTAAAGAAGTGAAATATTGTATAACATTACAAATAAAGCTACGTCCCGCGTATCAACCGCGTTACAAATTGTTTATCTATATCACAATTACAGAGCTATTTGGTCCAAATGTGAATCTGAACCTAAAAGGTATCCTTACAAATAAACACAAAAAGTAAAATAAAGGTAATTTTAACATAAAAACAATCCATGAAATATTATATATCCTCACGCCTCCCCACAAGGGGTAGACAGAGGTGTATAGGTAGTACCCATACACCCACTTTCCGCTAGAGATGTATTTTAGGTGCCGACATGACGGATGGCGAGTCCATCGCCGTTACTTAAGCACGACTATACATACGCCTTTGAATTGCTTCTCGGACATATGCAGGTTTCCTCTCAATGTTTTCCTTAACCGTAAAGCTCGTGGTATGACTATCACTATACTTATGTTCAGAAAAGCACATTCGTACAGTCGGTATTTGATCTTTGTGTCACAGGCTCGAACTCGAACCGCTTTGCCACTACGGCTCTGTGTCTACATCTAAGGCACAGTGTAAATAAATAAAGTACTATTTTTTTAATAAGGACTTCAGCTTGAAAAGTAAATATACAACGTATAATTTACATTATAAATTTATTCCATTCAGGATTTGATTAAGTCAAAAGGTCTGTCTCGTTAACTCGTATTTAGGTATTATTGTTCTATTCATAACAGCAATTAAATATTCTCTAAGTGTCAATATATTAATATTTTGTTGAAATATTATACAGACACATTACATAAAATACTTGATATAATGATGATTATACACATATACGAATAAAATAATTTAATACAAAGAATTTAGATACTTATGTTATTAAATTTTAGTTCGTATTTCAATAACAACACTAAAGCGAATTATTAATTTGACCTTTACTTGTATCTTGTCAGCAACATCATTTACGTATTGGATGGCATTAACAATCGAATACTTACTCCATCATTGCTGATACAACAGTCGTAAACAGGAATATGACTGGGTAGTAAAAGGCTGCTAGTTGTGCCCACATTGGTTTGTTCTTATACGGCAAAAACTGCAGGAATGGTTCAAGCATACTGAGCTCTATGTCTTGGGCGGTGTTTGTGTGGAGATGGTGCGACATAGCGTGCGATATTCGCCAATCTCTGAAATTCATTTAAAACAAATAATAATAAGATAATAAGAGCCGTGGAGTGGTTCGAACAGTTGCCTGCGACGCAAAGGTCGCAAGTTCGAATGCCGACTCTACCAATGAGTTTTTCTGAACTTAAGTACAGTGATAGTCACACCACGAGCTTTACGGCGAAGGAAAACATCGAAAGGAAACCTGCATATGTCTGAGAAGAAATTCAATGGTGTATGTATAGTCGTGCTTGAGTAACGGCGATGGACTCGCCATCTGTCACATTGGCACCTAATATACCTCTGGCGGAAAGTGGGTGTTGGGTATTACCTATACACCTCTGCCTACGCCTAAGGCGTGAGGATGTATATAAAAATAATAATAAGCATAAACATTATTATATTAAATAACCAACTGTGTCCTGTCACACCTCGCTGTGGCGCATTGTGCTTGTATGGTTGAGAATGTAAGGTCAAAACTTTTACTACTACAAAAAATAGATACAAGCAATCCTTAAAGCCCATGGTATATTTTGTAAAAATGTGTACTCAATTTTTTATATTCTTTCATATTGGGTACGTTTATAAAGTATCCATAAAATTTTCTACTAGTGCATACGTTCTTTAAGTAACACAATATTGAAGCTGATTTTAGTTTGCATTTTGTTGTCCTTGGTAAGAGCTATGGAATTTATAAGGGCGGTATCGATTAAACCACCATCTTTAAAGGGCTATAGGGCATTAGGACATTTAAAAGACGGGATTTTGAACTTAACAGTTAAATCTGTTTTGATCTTTAGACGTACCGAATGTCAAAATTCGAAAGCGAAATATAGACCAACTAACAGAACAGTTAAAATGGCTCTTACAATAAACAAAATTTATCTTTAGAGCAACTATTATTAGTAGGTATTTGTTGTAATATATGTACTGTTGGTGTGTATATTTAAAAATAAAGAGAAAATACCCTTTAATATACAAAAGTCAAGAGAACATATAGTTATAAAGCAATCGACCAACGAGTCATTAGATAACTCTGAAAAACGTACCCGAAAGACCATCCTAATAAGTTGAACAGGTACATACGCCAGTTATCTCCGCGATGAAAATAGTTGTGTGCACAAGTGGCGACACTACTTAGAACAAAAGCCGTAAGGACTGTAAGGGCAGCTCCAAATGTAAAACTCTCTTTCCAAACGTAGCAACTGAGTGGACTTAGAACCAAGAGAGTGAAGAATAAACTATCAGTGATCAAATCGCTCTTCTTCCGTGCATCTGAGGGTATCTCCGGAAGCTTAGCTATTATTTTCAACTTCAAAGTCTTATAAAATCCGTCCTCCTTGAACGTGAATGGGTAGTTCCGTGGCGATTTAGTTTTCCTAACAAAATAGTTGGGCAATAACGTTTCAGCAATTCCTTTCAGATGATGCGTTTCAAAGGCTTCAGTTATGTCTGTTCCCTGCAAGGATAAGCATTGGAATGGTTTTTTTATAAACATTGTAATTTAGGTCAAAATGATAATTATAAGTCATCAGTTTAATTATTTCTAATATGTATAATATCCTCACGCCTTCCCGCAAAGGTCCCCGAAGGGGTAGAAACGAACTCTCCACCAGAGATATATTTTAGGTGCCAAACTGACATATGGCGAGTCCATCGCCGTTACTCATGCACGACTATACGCCTTTGAATATCTTCCCAAGCATGCAGGTTACCTCTCGATGTTTTACCGTAAAGCTGGTGATGTGACTATTTACTGTACTTAACTCTGAAAAAACTCACTCTACAGTCGAGCTTCGAACTCGAGCAGTTGTAATGTAAATAATAAGTGTAGGTATAGGTAGTACCCACAAACCCACGAGATTATACATACGTAACAACTTAATTGTAGGTATTTAATTATTTACACTTGTAGGTACAGAATATAATACTTACAAGTATATTATACTTACAAGTACTTGTACCTAACAAGTAATTGTAAGCATAATAAGGTGTGCAATAAAACCACCTTCTTGCGTGAGGCAAGGTTTCCAGAACACCACATCGAGTAAGGGCGCTGATTAAAAGGGAGCCATCCGATCCTTATGATTCTAGCATGGACATTTCCTTTGACTGAGGTGGTCCATGTGCGACCGACATTTTAGGTATTGTCGTATATAAGCGGTTTCCAAGACCTGTAGGTCTTGTATCTACAGGCTTTGGAAAGCGCTTACCATCAGCGGACCGTTTGTATGTTTGCCACAGTTGTGGTCTAGGAAACATACCTAACGAGAAAATTCCTTAAGTGTAATGGAAAGCATGTGTGTATGAGATAATAGGTTACTCAATAACCGTATTTAAATGACTTACTACGTGAGCGCCAACAACTCTCTGTTTTATTAAAACTTGATTGATAAAAAGAAAGAAATATAATAAACAAACCCACCAACACTTTGATATAACTATTTTCAAGGTCAATAAAAAAAACCTGGGTAGCATTACCTTTGTGACGGCAAGCCACTGTGCTCCACCCGGGTGCTTGGTCACGAAACCGCTGAGGTCATAAAGATTATCGTGTATTCGCCACAAGTCTTCGGCTCCATCTTGCAGGCGCTTGCCATGCAGCCATTGATGCGCTGTCTTTGGATCCGTGTCACGGAGAGCTGGATACTTTAGATCCGGGAAACTTATTTGTCGCCGATCAGAGTTGGGTGCCATGGGAAGAACTCTGGAATATGTATTCTTTTTATCATACAAAGTAAATAAAAGTATATATTTATGCATCATCATCCTCATCATATCACCACGCTGAGTCCCTAACGAGGTAGGCAGAGAGGATAGGGCGCCAGTTCTCTCTAGACTTACATACCTCTTTCACGTCGTACATGATCAGGCTCTTCATACATGCAAGTATAAATGAAGAAATTAAATAAATAAGTTTGCAGTCTTCGTAATATGGTGTAATATTCACTATTTGGAGCGTTTATAAATTGGTAAAAAGGTTTAAATTCTTATATGCTTTGTAGCACTGAAGTATGAGAATAAATTAAAAGTGTGCTTTGTAAAAAACAACGGTGTGCCTAGGATGCCTCTGCCAACCCTTAACGTGACTCTTGTGACATGTTTATTGTGTAAAGAAGTCAAGAATAATAATGCAGAAAAAAACGGTATACACTTTCATTGTTTGAATTAACAATTTTTTTGCAGATTCAATATTTCCTCTTTGAAATCAACAAATAATATTTTTTTGTCTAAGCCACAAATATAATTATTAATCAAACTCAAATACGTAGTGTTTACGTAAATATAGTGCACTCAGGATACAGCAACCTGATCCGAAACAGGAAAACAGCTCACGGCTGGTTTACCCTCACAACTGACCTCGGTGACGGCCAGGTATTGCGATCTTTTATTCAACGAAACGTGGTAATTTTAAAGCAATTATAATTATTAATAATTAAATTGTATGTTCATTTGAATCAGTGATTGATGAATCATCATTAAATAGGCAGTGATATACGAACAGGTATGAGTTTCATTTCATTTGATTTTATTGTTATAACTGAAGCTTCTGAAACACCGCGTTGCGTACGATAATAATCGCACCTCGGCAGTCAAACACGCCAAGGCTGTTGCAAATCAGGAAATGCATCCGGATATAATATTTTGAAATAAATATTTTTGATTCATAACTGGATGGTTTTAAATGCTACAGTGGTAGTAAGCAAACTAGTTATGATAAGCGTTTACCAGTGTAAAATTTACCTCAAGTACTGCATACGCTGATAAGTGTAAGCAATACTTGAAGCATCCCCCACGCCATGTCGGTCTGATGTTGGATGTACTTGAAACCAAAAGGTCTGTAAGTCTAGAGAGAACTGACTCTGTTTTTCTATACATCGTATGTTTGTAATGGAATGCATAATTAAATACATACATACATACATATCATCACGCCAAGTCCCTAATGGGGTAGGCAGAGAGTATAGAGCGCCAGTTCTCTCTACACTTACATACCTCTTTCGCTTCGTCCACATTCATCAGTCTCTTCATACATGTTCGTCGGTTTCGAGTACTCTCCCGTCTCCCGTCCTTGAGCGTCCAATCGATTTGATCCAGGTAGTTGGAACGTGGCCTTCCTCTACCTTATAATTAAATACAATACAAAAATAATTATTTACAATAAAATAAATATAGCAATCGACAATCACTTCTAGACCATTGAATATATACTACTCTATCAAGAAAGTACCGGGAAAAGAACAACATGTTAGCTATTCATCCAAATTAATTTTATCACCTTCAAAGTATGTTTCTTCAGAAACGATACACTCACGCTAATGATTAATGCATTTAGAAAAAAAACAAAAAAAAAACGTTTCTTTTAGAATTGAATAATAAATACTTGTAAAAATAGCAGATGCAACTCAAAGTCCCCGCCAAAATGGAAAACAGTTGCGCCAATCTAGTAACAACGGCAAAAACAAAAAATCTTTGGGACCGTAAAGGAAACATTAATTCCAAAGACTTTGACTGAATGTATATATACTTTTTTAGTCAAGTGGTGTATATCTACGTACGTCATTCATTAATTTAAATATAATTCCTTTCGTTTTTTTTATCATGAATGCTAATCATCGAATACAGTATGTATAAAGCTATAGCCACAACAACACTCATATCAATTGTCAATACCGTTATCAATTTGTTACATTTATTAAAATTAGAACCAGCTGTGTAAGTTCTGGTGTATATAATAAAATATATTTATAGATAACAAAAGCTGTACCTTAAGTGTATGGGTGCAAAATCAGTTGTCCACGGCTTTGCTTACGGTTAGATTCAGTGGTTAACGTATTAATTATGTAGAATACAGTCGCGGGCGTCTGTTCTTTGGCCCCGGTTGGCCGTTACTGTACTATGCGCGCGCGCAAGTTTTTAGGTCTGGTTTCGTGTTGTTCCTCCGCTCAATGTGTGCAAAAAATAAACTACTGAGGTAATATTTTTCCGTCCGTGGTAATAATAATAATATATCCTCACGCCTTTCCACAAGGGTCCCCGAAGGGGTAAGCAGAGGTGTATAGGTAATACCTACACACCCACTTTCCGCCAGAGGTATATCAGGTGCCAACGTTACAGATGGCAAGTCCATCGCCGTTACTCAAGCACGACTATACATACGCCTTTGAATTTCTTCTCAGACGTATGCAGGTTTCCTCTCGATGATCTCCTTCACCGTAAAGCTCGTGGTGTGACTAATCACTGTACTTAAGTTCAAAAAAACTCATTGGTACAGTCGGGTGTCGAACTTGCGACCTTTGTGTCGCAGGCAACTCGAACCACTCGGCCACCAAGTAATAATAAATATAGTAATAATAACCGTGGTAATAAATGTTGTTGTTGGAAATATTTCAATAAATCTACTTAAATAAGTTTTATTTTCATCGCAAACATTGTATAATCTTAAAAAAATTTATACATACATTTATCATCACGCCGAGTCCCTAACTCGGGGTAGGCAGAGAGTATAGAGCGCCTGTTCTCTCTAGACTTACACACCTCTTTCGCTTCGTCTGCATTCATCAGTCTCTTCATATATGCTTGTCGGTCTCGAGTACTATAAATTGACATATTTGGATTTTAGAATTGTTATTGAAAGTCTAGATTGTTACTGAAAATCTAGATGGCCCTACTTCATATTCTTCGTTGGCACAATCCGTAATGAAAAGAAACTAATGTAATGAAAACCACACAAACCAGAATAACAAATTGTGAACCTATCTATCTGTATTGTTGTGAATTCAAATAAAAGTAGTGTAAAGTTTCATTTCACGATGCGAAGTTAGTCATGAGTCGTCCAATCAAATGAACGCCTCACGTGACCTGTAAACATTAATACTTGTAGATAAACGCAGCGTATTGTAAAGTCACGTAAGTGACCTTTCTAAAGTGGTAGGTACTAAAACTTCAAATTTGGTGCGCGGTGTGTTTCCGAATTGCATTAAAATGCATTAACAGTTCGATATTCACCGTATTCCAGTACCTACTGTCTACATCCATTAATGTACTTAATCCACCGCAGTCTATTGATGAACACTGATTGAGATTTACCACCTCACTCTATTGTATTTGTTGTACATCTCTCTTACATACTAATGGTTTAACTGTAAACCCTCTGTAATAAAGATTGCACAGAGATTGCCATTTACATAGTATTTTTTAACCAACTAAAAAAAGAAGCCGTGGTGGCCGAGTGGTTCGAGCAGTTGCCTGCGACGCAAAGTTCGCAAGTTCGAATCCCGACTGTACCAATAATTTTTTCTGAACTTAAGTACAGTGATTAGTCACACCACGAGCTTTACGGTGAAGGAAACCATCGAGAGGAAACCTGCATACGTCTGAGAAGAAATTCAAAGGCGTATGTATGGTCGTGCTTGAGTAACGGCGATGGACTCGCCATCTGTCACTTTGGCACCTAATATACCTCTGGCGGAAAGTGGGTGTGTGGGTATTACCTATACACCTCTGCCTACCCCTTCGGGGACCCTTGTGGGAAGGCGTGAGGATATATTATAACTAAAAAAAGGAAAATACTATCAATTCGGATTCATCAATCAATATCTAAAAAACCAATATATAAATTCTTGAAACCTATAGGATTTGAGAGTCGGTATTTGATACACAGGTAGTGGTCTACCTTTTAATAGGCTAGGCTTAGGCCTAGGCATTAAAAGTACAAAATGTTGTCATAAGTGTCACACAAAAAGGCTATACATATAATAAATCTGTAGAAAAGTCGTTTTTGTATATCGAATATATTAAAAAAATAATTGCTAGGGTGTTTAAGGATAACCTACAGAACCCATTTCCAGCAATTTTGGATTTTTTCTCTGTTTGTCTGTTTGTCTGTAAGCATTTTCACGTATCACGTAAAATATACGAAACCAATGTAGATAACTTTTGTGTAATGTGTAAGGATTTAACGCAGCTTGAGGTATTACTTAGTTTTTGTTTCATCGCAATCGGTTAACTCTATCAAGAGATATTAGATAATATGTATTTAAAATTTTCTCACGCACGCAATTCAGTTACGCCAAAAT
>JACCPG010000703.1:40860-69344 GCA_016069955.1 Drepana arcuata | reverse complement strand
GAGAGCGCAGGCTATCCCGGGCCAGCGAGAGTTCCAAGGAAACTTTTGAAAGGTTATTAATTTATATGCCCATTCAAAAACTACAGACACTGCCTAGGAGTTTCATATTATACGAAAGTGAGATTACTTCTCATATTTATATTTCTTCTTACGTCTTATATTGTCAAACTGTCTTTTATCAAACGTGTGCAGGTTTCCTCTCGATGTTTTCCTTCACCGTAAAGCTCGTGGTGTGACTAATCACTGTACCTAAGTTCATAAAAAGTTATTAGTACAGTTGGGATTCGAACCTGCAATCTTTTGTTGCATGCTAACTACTCGAATTACTCGGCCATATATCACCTGCTTCTCTCAAATATTAAAACAATTTTCGGTGTCTCATTTTTCCGTCCCTCATTCACACTATTCGCTTTGTGAATCTCGTCGATCTAAAATCGTCATGGCGCACAATTTTCGAAGCGAATCCATCTCAAATGCATTTAATTTACGTTCACGCTTCTTCTGATATACCGAGGACTCGCTACGGGATATTAAAGGGGACACCAATACTGCATTGTGAACAAATTGTATGCACACTCGTCCAATATTATATTGAAATCACAAAATAAACAAAATCGTCGCCGCAGATGTCTGTCTGTTTGAACAATGACTACTGAATGGATTTTGGTGCCGTTTTATCAATATAGCTATTAAAAAAACAATATACAAGTTCATATTGTTTTTTTTTTGCAATGAAGGTAGATAGACAGATGCCTAAATATGAATTTTGAGATATTGACTTGTCGAGTTATGAATTAGGTACCTACACGAACGTTCAATCCCTATTATTAATATTCATATCATAGCACAGGTTTCTTCCATTCAAACAAAATTCATTTACTGCAGGCTTCGTCAAACAATAGTCATGTTTTTAATATTGCCTAAGGAAGATAGATTTGTTCCGAATAAAAATATCATCAATATCAGTTAGGGTGTATTAACGACATTTTATTGTTTTGTATATTTGACAGTCATAGAATATCAACCCACAGATAAAAGACTCGAAACTGGCGAGCAAGCGAAAAAAAGTATGTATCTGTACGTCTGGAGAGAACTGACACTCTACTGTCTCCGCCTACCCTGCGGGGTACTCTGCCTTATATATATATGTATCTACGGCTATTAAAAATGACAAAGGCAAAAACTAAAGTTATATTTATGAATTAATAAGAGAGAACTGACGCTCTATACTCTCTGCCTATCCCGTGAGGGACTCGGCGTGATGATATGATGATGATGATTTACAATTTTACAAACATTAAAAGATGATCGAAAATAAATAGATACATATCATCACGCCGAGTCCCTAACGGGTTAGGCAAGGAGGATATAGCGCCAGACCTCTCATTACTTACTGATTATTTATATAGTTGTGAACCTTTATTCAGGATTTAGCTATAAAATTCACATTTAACCATAACGCAACAACCACGAACTATGAGCGATTTAGAAACTAAGAGGGCCATGGCCTGAAATTCCAGCCTTTTAATTTATTCAAAAACTTTACTAACAACTCAATCGCTATAGTGACGTGGCTGAAACGGAATAATTAAGGAATAACCGGTAATCGATAGTCGGTAATACATCATTCGCCGCCGGTGTCGGGGGAGACGCGATAAGTTTGTGGAAACTGCTTTGTATTAGTAAAAGCGCTAACAGGCAACACTATACTTGTTCAGTTTTAAATAGTCGCTTGCCAAAATCAAGATTACAAGTTCAATGAGTTTTTTCCGAACTCTTAAGTACAGTAATTTAACACATCACAGATTTTACAGTGAAGAAAATCATCGCGAGCAAACCTGCGTACATTTAGGAAGATGTTCTTGCTTGAGAAATGGGCCGCATTTGCTATTATATATACATTAGTTTCAGTATTACGGAGATATCAATAAATACCGTTGTATGTATAGTCGTGCTTGAGTAACGGGGATGGACTCGCCATCTGTCACGTTAGCACCAAATATACCTCTGGCGGAAAGTGGGTGTGTGGTGTATTTATTACCTATACACCTCTGCCTATCCCTTCGGGGACCCTTGTGGGAAGGCGTGAGGATATATACGTGATATTTATTTATTGCCGGCGTATAGGTCCTAGCGACGAAATGGATTTTCAGCTAAGTTACAATTTATCATATATATTAAATACCATGTTAAACGAATTTGTATTTACGAAGAATAATCTTTAACCCATCATGGTCGTAATTCCATAGCACAATTGCTCGTAGAACTTAGTAATTTAGTATTGACAATGTTCGCACAACTGGCCCATGTATGCCATACAAAGCTAGTCAACATTGTACTGAACAATACTAACGTCAACTTATCCCAAGTGAAATTGGGAATATGCCTTGCACCAGCTACGGGACATCTAAACATTACAATATATATATATATATATATCTTTAGAGTATATATAGCTATCTTTAGAGTCAGCTTTCTTTGAGATATGTTTCAAAATGAAACTAGTATTATAACTAAATATCAAGAAACGTATATTATATATATATATCATAACGCCGAACCCCTAACGGGGTAGGCAGAAAGAATAGAGCGCCAGTTACATATGTAACTAGCAACTATGGTAAAAATAAAACACCGCGGTAATTTCGCAGTAAATTCCTGACGCTGGTAATTGTATATGCCCGAGTGAATACGGACGAACATACAGACGTCAACAGAATATAATAAAATTTCGTTGTGTTCAGGACGGTGTGCAGTTTATAGTTAAATAAATCACCAATGCCATGCTGGAATCGAACGATTCTGTCCACTGGAACTCAGAAAAATAAATGTGAACCAACCGGCTTAGGAATTGAAAACAGAATTTATACCGAAGCAATACTTGTGCTAAGTTAATTGGCGACTCCAGTACCACGTCCTCATAATTGCGGTTTCAGTTTTGAGTTTATGAGTGTCAAAGCATAATAGTGTTTTGAGTTTATGAGTGTCAAAGCATAATAGTAATTTTTTTTCGATCCACTAATAAAAGCTGGCACCATCTAAACCATCACCCAAAGACCTTGTGTTCGTATGAAATAATCCTTACTTTAACGAAATTCTAACATATAAATGGCAATCTTCCGCAAGACACAGAGAGGGATATTAATTACCTATACACCTCTGCTTACCCTTTCGGAGCCCTTGCAGAAAGGCGTGAGGATATATTATTAATATTGCAGCATTCTATTTTTTCTTTATGTTATAGTCTCACTAACTGTGCCCGCGACTTCGCCCGCGTGGGATTGTGACGTTGCGCAGTATTTTTGATTTATTTTGGATGTGTGTGTGGAGCTTTATGCATGCAAGTCTCAGCCCGATCGGCTTAATATTGACAAATTTTCATCCCCTATTTTATCCCCTTGGGGGTAGAATTAATCAAAATCCTTTCTTAGCCGATGTCTACGTCATAACATCTATTTGCATGCAAAGTTTCAGCCCGATCCGTCCAGTGGTTTGGGCTGTGCGTTGATAGATCACTATGTCAGTCAATCAGTCAGTCACCTTTGAGTTATATAGATATAGATAGATATAGATTGAATAAACATTTGATAATATTATAAGATATTAAATTACTTAAACAACGTCTACTAAATATATTATTATAAAACACACCTTATTACCAACAGGCAAGACTCAAAATCGACGTCACTTACAAGCCCGAAAGTCTCTCGCAAATACTTCACGAACTGGAAACAGGCATGTGACAAGACGAAGGATAAGACGAAGGAGCTGCTGAAGCGTTGGCGCACCCTGCCCGAGACGGAAGGGGTGGAAGGCCACATGCAGACTCCGGGCCACAGTGAGGAAGAGAAACATCACGGCTGGAGCGTACATGTGTGGAGTAAGTTAGATACATTATATCACACAGATGATACACACGAATTTGCAATGGTCTATAGGAGCTTGTATTTTTATATAACTAATTATATAAATTGTTAATTATATAAACAGAGCCGTGGTGGCCGAGTGGTCTGAGAAGTTGCCTGTGACGCAAAGGTCGCAAGTTCGAATCCCGACTGTACCAATTAGTTTTTTCTGAACTTAAGTACAGTGATTAGTCACACCACGAGCTTTACGGTGAAGGAAAACACAACAAACACAACACAGAGAGGAAACCTGCATACGTCTGAGAAGTAATTCAAAGGCGTGTGTATAGTCGTGGTGGAGTAACGGTGATGGACTCGCCATCTATCATGTTGGCACCTAATATACCTCTGGCGGAAAGTGGGTGTCTGGGTATTACCTATACTCCTCTGCCTACCCCTTCGGGGACCCTTGAGGGAAGGCGTGAGGATATTATTATTTATTTTTAATTATGTAAATTGATTCTTAGTTTAAAGGAGTCTTATCCTTAGTTTTTCACATTGTTACTACACTAACCTATTTCAGTAATTACCGGGTCTGTTAATACACATTGTATGTGCACAGCGTGAATTTACTTAAAAGGGTTCTCATATGAGAAATATCTAAGAGATTTCCCTCTATTCCGTTATTTGAGGAATGACCGACATAAGGTTTGTGCTGTCCTTTAACTTCCGTCCGAAAATAAACCTCACTAATGAAAAGGGGCTTTCATTAAAATATCTAGCTAGTGGCTAGCTATCATTAAAATATATCGTCCCTTAGTGAAAAATGTGGCTTTTTGAATGTTTATTCACCATACCATGTTTAATTTTTTTTATTTATATACAAATTATGAACGAAAAAATTTCCTTACTACGCCAGTATGGCTTACCATAATGAATACCTGTTGCAATACCACTCGGGAACTAGTCAATATCAAGCGTAAGACTGCCTTCTGACGTGTATTTTGAGATCACTGATTCATTTCCCGCTGGGTTATATCAACCATATTTGTGTGTATCGTTAGAAATCTGTCTCATTACACATGTTGACTCGCCATCAGGAAAGTTGGTTTCGCGCTAATGATGGGTTCCATTCCCTCTTGCAGCAAACAATGTTGTATGCGTGTGCAATATTTTGTGTATGTGCTTCTGTCACTTATACTTTACTACTTACTTTTTTACTACTTATTTACTACAAATATACTTTAATTCTAAATTAGGCATACATGCTCTTTTGAAAATGTCCGCGATCATTCTCTGAATTAAATTCAATAAAACCTACTGTTCCGAAATTGATTAAGTCATACCAAAAGCTTATTAACATATTAACCGGCTTCCGATAAACGAACTTCGTTGAATTATTAACAGTGTTGTTTGATGAATATTTGTTTTCAGGCGCCATTGTTTTATTTAACTTTGGATCATCATCAACTTTTAACTTTGCTACTAAACTATTTGAGCCCCTTCACAAGGTTTCGCTTCGTTTTCTCGTCAGAAAGTCTTCCAATTGTGGTAAGAAGGTTGTATGCGATATTCTACGCTGGCACCTAAATATAACACTCACTTTGCGGCCGTGATATAATAACATATCACTAGTGTTTAGGTGTCAGCGTAAAATATCACTGACACCTAAAATATCGAAAGTCTCTCGCCTCTCAGGTACGAATTACGTCTTTGAATTTTCACACGAATAAAGCGCGGTGCGACAAATTACCGTATATTTGTATACAAAAGTCATTGGTACAGACTACGATCCTGATAGCCGAGTAGTCAATAGATGTGCGCTTCCAAAGGAGTTTTCTTCCGCGAACGCTCAGGCTGTGGAATGAGCTCCCTGGAGAGTACATCATGGAGTTCTTCAAGAAGGGTGTGAAAAGATTCCTGCAGGGGCGGCAACGCGCGAGTGATACCCCTGGTGTTGCAAGCGTCCATAGGTGCCGGTAACCGTTTACCATCAGGCGGACCGCATGCTTGTTTGCCACCCATGTGGTATAAAGAAGATTACAAAAATACCTTACACCTTACTGATAATAATCCCTTCGCCTTTCGAAACCGAGGTAGATTATTCGTGTCTTATTCAAGCTTAAAATGAGTTTATGATACTCAAGTATGTTACTACGAACGTTACTTTAAAGTTGATAATGAAACAAGTTACTCAAACTAGCAGCTGTTACATATCCTAGGCTGTTTGAGTATTCGGTATAATTTTTCAAATACGAATTGCTCCTATTTAAATGCAAAGCAAGGAAACGAATCCATGTTTCTCTAAGTGAAAATCGTTGACTAAGGGATTTCAATAAAAGAGCGACGGTAGGCACTACGGCAAGTTAATGGAATTGTCGCTTGAGCTCCTGCGATTGCTGAAACGTTTCTTAAAGTCGTTGAAAGCTAATTAACCAAAGTCAGTTGAAGTGGATTATTCGTGGATTTGTTTAAAAAGGGAAACGAATGGGATATAATAGCGATTTCGCTCCAGTAATTGAGTTACGCAAAAAGTAAACTTAATAATATCCTCACGCCTTCCCACAAGGGTCCCCGAAGGGGTAGGCAGTAGGGGTAGGTAGGGGTAGGTAGCAGAAGGGGTAGGTAGGGGTATGGGTAATACCCACACACGCGGTAAACTTTGAATTTCCTTAAAAAAAGTCCTATCCTCTATATCTAATTCTCTGATTAACTATATACATATTTAGGTATATTTGATGAGCCGCAGTGGCAGACTGGTTCAAATAGTCACGAGTATAAGTTTGAACGCCGAATGTACTATTTAGTTCCTCGCCGGCGAGGCTCGACGCGAATAAGCCGTAATGTTCCCCCCCGACCTCCGCCGCAAACGCCGGCCCGCGCCGAGCTAGACGCGCAAATCCCGCCCCCAAATAATATTTAAATAAAATTACCAGTCCAGCCCAGCTCCCTTACTCGCGATCCAGCAACGCCCTAAACCGAGATTCGTACCCCACAGGGGGTGCCCTTAGCGTTGTGTTGCTTAAAAATAAAGTGCCTGGCTGAAGGCCTAGGTCTCGCCATTGACCGGTTAAGTAGCAAAAGTTCCCGGAACTCAGGCTACGAGACAATACAAAAAAAAAAGTACTATTTAGTTTATACATCTGGAGGTTTACAGAAACCATCATATCTTTCAGAAAAAAAAGTCATGCTTGTGAAACGGGGATGAACTAACACTCTGTAACGTTTAAACCTAAATATACTCGTATATCCGACGAATAGAGGGTTACACTTCCATCTACCCTTTCCAGTGCCCTTGTGGGAAGGCAGTCAAGATATGATATTTCATTCGTTGATATATACGTGCTTCACAAAAAAGATTCCTCGTTTCATATAAGCCCACTTCAATACATACGCCGCGGTAAAGTTTTAATTATAATTGCAGCCTTCTCGCGATCCTATTCACGAACTTATGGGAAATAATCCCCTTTATGCGAGTCTTTAACCGCAGTGGATTACAAACATCGCATATCCTACCATTAGCAGAGCCGCTTACAACCACAATAGCAATTACAAACAGTATTTACATCCTTGTATGTATAAAGGAGTTAGCGAGCTGGTGACGTCATAGCTCTCGGTAGCGATTAATTTTCTGCAACCAAATTGATACCCCAGACAGACTATCATATAAATGCTCATGATCACTACCTTCCATACAATCCGAGCGTCGTTTCAGAACTTTGAATTTTAATATCGTGGCGAGATTTCTACTCATAGGTATATTTTGTTTTGAGTCGACCAAATTCCATGTACATTCCACTCCAAATTTCACAATAGAAATTATCCTATTTTCATTTGTTTTGATTATATGGCTTCCTAATTCCAATTCACGATTGATTAAATTGTTTATTAAACGATATGATACTAAACGATTAATCTACTAGTTCTACGTACAACAAACATTTATCAGTAAGGAACGCTACGCAAGCAACCACACCCGCTTAGCTAATAGATATCAATTACAACCACGCCAATATAAATAAATAAAAAAAAGTCGGTGCAAGTCGGCTACGCGCACAAATACCATCGTTTTGTTATACCCACCTTAAAGGCTCATTATAAATACTAGTGCAAGCAACAGTATTCTCTCGTAGTCTGTAGTCTGTAAGTAGTTACTAACTTTACCACCTAATATTATTAGTACAAATATAATACCTATTAACTGCATTAAGGAACTTATTAAGCGAAAGTGTTTGCAAGACGAGGCAGAGAAAGGCCAACTAACTGTATCAAATTGAACGGACACTTAGAGGCAGGAACGTCAAGAGTACCCGAAACCGGCGTGTATGAAGAGACTGATGAATGTGGACGAAGCGAAGGAAGTACGCAAGTCTAGAGAGAACTGGCGCTCTATTCTCTCTGCCTGCCCCGTAAGGAAATCGGCGTGATGACATGTATATAAGTAGCTTATAGGTTAATTATTAACTTATCAATTACTAACCCCCTGCGAAGCTCAATATTCATTATCAAGTACTCTGTTTATCAATAAAATAAGATATCAATATGTTTTACAAAATAATCAGTAGCATAGAGTCATATCTAATTATATAATCGTTATCCAAATACGTGTACATGAAAATAATGTTAATTCCTTGATAACTTATCTTAGAAATACATAAATAAATCCAATATGGCGTGTTTGTTATTTCTAGAACACAAATGATACATAGTGTTGCAAACGTGTTTTCCTTTACCTTAGAGCTACCCTTAGATCAAAAAACTTGTTAGTATAGACAGAGAGGATTTTAACCTGCAGTCTTGAAGAAAAACCACGTAGGCAAATCTGCTATGTTCGAAAAGTACTTAATACACGTTCTTGAGAAACGGCGACGGACTCGCCATCTGCCACGTGAATACCTTAATATATATTCGGCAAATAGAGGTTTTGTTTCAATGAGTAAGAGGTGTACTTCTGCCTGTACCCTTGCGGGAAGGCGTATGACCAGTGCGGGGTCGGTGCATTATTGTTTCTTCTATACCACAAAGGTGGCAAATATTACTATTTATTTGGTAAATAGTGACCACAGCCCAAGCACAATATGTTTGTAATATCAGTCGCGCCAAGAAATATTTACTTTGTATGTAGTAAACTAAACGAAATGAATCATGTTTCAGGAACAGGGTTTGAAACTTAACTCGTCCCATGTAACATGAACGCGTTATCGGCATTACGAATAATGTTACAAGATTTGAGGTTTGTGTATACTACAAAGGTAAGCACAGACTGTGCGATATTAAATATTTACAGAGATATATTAACGCTCAAAATGCCACAACGCTCGTGCGAGAGCAGTAACTCAGGTCGAAAGAGTAGAACGTTCTTAAAGAATGTAACTTACCGAACCCACGCAAGTGAAGTCACGGACAACAGTACACTAAAGTAATAAATTGAGTCGTGATTTGTTGCGTAGCGAGGCGTAGGACTACGTCGCAACGAGCTTGCTACGAGCTACGAACACGCAGCCGACCGACATTTTCTTTATTGATTTATTTCTATGCGAGTATGCGAATCCCCATCGTTTAATATTCGTTATGGATATTGATTTTTTTATAACAATACGATGTAACGTGTAATCAGTTATTGATTGACCTGGAGCGTTAAGGCCTATGAATGTATACCAGCACGTAATCTGCAATTTCACTCATATTTATGACGTCATTCATACTAATATTAAATTGATAGTTTGCTATTTATATGATGGACACGAAACATCCTTACTAATGTTATAAATGTGAATGTAAGTTTGTTTGTTACGCTTTCACGTAAAAACTACTTAACCGATCATCATAAAACTTTGTATACATATTCTTGGACGTATTAGAAGTAACATATGAAACTTTTTACTGAAAAAAAAAATTTTTTTTAAACTCAAAAAAACCGTCCACGCCGACGAAGTCGCGGACACAGCTAGTATTTTATAAATTAATAACACCGTATAATTTCAACAACCGTCAAAACCATAATAGGGCTGAATTGGACTGCATTCCTGCATCCATGATGCATGCATGCATGATTAGATATTATTTGGCAGCACTATTTGAGCTTCAATAATAATAAAATTCATTTTCACTCAAATCTCTCAGCTCTCAAATCATCAATCATTTGATAAATAGTTATAATAATATGATAACATTTGGTAAATACAAACTTTAACGTTCGATTATAATAGTTATTAGTAATAATTAATTATAATAGTTATTAACTAAGTTCGTGACACAAATGTGACAAGAAAAATTGCATTCCGAAACATTAAAATTTACCTACTGCTCTAATAGAATCTCCTCTCACTGTGGTCTACTAGATTTAAAAAGACATACATTTAGATATCGAGAGACAACGTCACAAGGACGTTACTTTGACAACCAAAATCTCATAGGTCGAATAGAAGAATAAAATATGTTATATGATTCGCAGTGTTACAGCAACTCGATCTAGTAGTAGTTGTGAATATGAGTAAGGCAAATAAAAGGAAAAGCAAAGAAAAATTAAAAGAAAATCGCACTACAACGGTGAAAAAGGATTCTACCACACCTATGAGTGAGCAGGAAGAACGCCGAACTCGGGGCTCAAACGTAAAGGAATCGGGGTTCTACAAATTCAAAAATATGATGAATAGATGCGTACAGTCACAAACGACTGCAAACACGGAAAAGGTGACGGCACAGGCCAGAAAACGGGTAAAAAATAAAAGGTCCCGAAAGTAATCTCGATCAATCAAGCAAAAGGTATCCGGACAAGAAAATAAATCTTTGGCGATGCTTCTCGACTACTAACAAGATACGTTTGTGAATGTACTTACTCGTATGTAACAGTGTTTGAATAAATACGTTTAGGCCTTACATATGAGAAAACCCGGTCTGTTATAAATCTTTCTGTCTTTTCTATACCCTTTTTACCTCTGGGAAGCTGAAGGGAATGTGGTAGCATTTAATAAGCGTATAATTATACAGTGGCATGAATAGTAGCCCTTGTAAATGTTAAGTTAAGTAAATAGGTTTAAAATTGTGGGTTAAATCCGCCTTAGATCATAAATAACACAGTACCCACAATCTCGCCTCGCAGGTTCCAATAAATAACGGTTGCTTTTTTATTTATTCTTCGTACTGTACAACTGGAAAAATAATATATTATTTATGTAGAAGTAACGTTTGATGTTTGTGAAATATTGATATCATGAAATATTGATAGAATATTTAATTTTCCCAATAGCGAATATACATATCACTTGCGTGAGACTTGCTACAGGTTATACATTTTATTATCTAATGAGTAGACAAAAATATGATAGGATTAGGAATATTGCAACGTTGACGACATGAATTCATTCTATAAATTAATACCAATTTCTTCCATACCATAATTAAATTCAATTTCTTTTATGGAACGAAAGTCAAAGAAGGTCACAGAGACTGCAAAAATAGAGGATTTGTTATATAAAAAAAAAACATTTCGCTCTTCGCTGTTCGTAGTTCAGAAAACAAAATGACGGTGGAATCACAGGTTTTAACTTGTAGTCTTTATAGGGGACGACTCGAAGCACTCGAAAATAACGGCTATTTTTAATTACTGATGTGATCTAACACAGGAGACGCTAGCCTATCTTATTAAAGGTCTTCGTCCAGGGACAAGAAGTAAAAGAATGTTTACTTTAGGTCAAGAGTCCCAACTTACTTTATTACCAGTGGCTTAAGCCCAGAATATACGACTGACAGTCGAAACAGTCGGAAACATAATGAGAAGTATTTTTCTTAACTCAAGTATTCGTATAAATAACTGCTTCCCTTCCATAAATCCTAAAGAGCCCAGAAAGGTTAGACAAAGAGAGCAGAACGCCAGTTCCCTATAGACTTAGTGCATTCGCTTCATACACATTTAAAACACGTTCGCCAGCGTAGAATATTCTCGACGTCGCCATCTTTGTCTATTGATTATATAATATTGATCTTTTTCATATAGAGGTGCATCAACACCTTTGTTTCGTCGAAGGTATATTCATGTCGCAACGTGACAGATAACGAGTATGTAGCAACCTCTCATGCACAAACTGCTTACTAAAACTTTGTAAAAAGTAAGTTTGGTAAATTTATTTCAGCATTAAATGCAAACATTCACAGAATTCCATTACAATAATTGTGATTTTTATTTACTCTTGCATTTATTTGCTCGTAAATTTTATCAGAAATTCTGCTATATAGCTGCTAGTATTAGTTGTATGTATATCCAATAAAGATCAAAGTATAAATGGTGTTTACACATAATTAGGCTCTACATATTGTAGCATCCATACGCAATGTGTAAATTGAAAGCCTTAGTTACAAGACAGGCACGCGAAGATTCGATTATCGATAGGGTATCGTTTTCATGATACTTAATCTAAAAAATATTAAATTTGATTAAATCGCGAAAAATGTATGAATAACTGCTTAATTGATATGTATTTAGCCAAAATGTTTTCGATTACATGAGTCATTAGACCACATTCTCTATATATAGATATGGTTTTTGGTAAATGTTTTGAGTATATGAATAATTTGACCACATTCTCCGTAGATATTGGTGGTATTGCGCCATTCCGAAGTCAACCTAGTATTGCAGTTCAAGCCTGGCCAATTTAAATGCGTTATTCTGATCTTAATTACAGATTGATCACTGTACGCTCGTGGTGGAGCTGGAGTGATGGAAAACATCGAACCAAAACCGGGGATGGTTTTGGGATGTTCAAAGGACAAATGCAAATAACTTGTCTATTCCTTTCGCACACGTGAATAATGATGACAAATAGTACGCAATGGGCCTAGATATAACTGAGTTCACATATTTGTATAATATCCTCAGTCCAGCCAAGCTCCCTAGGCCGCGAATCAGCAACGTCCTAAGTCGAGGACTGAACTACACAGGGGATGCCCTTAGCACCTGAGAATTTCTAGCTGGAGGCCTTTTGAACACGATTGATTAGTTAAGAATCAAACGTTCCCGGGACTGGGGACCGGGAAATAATAATGATTATATAACATTCATATTAAGTACATTAATCCTCTAAGGTCAATATTGCACAACAGCTCTAAGCTCTAAGCTTGTTTCCAATGGAGTTTTCACCTCATCATCGCTATTGGCTATAAAATAGGCAAGTATCTACCTACCTCTTAATCGATGCCAAACTGATAGGTAAACTAATAACGTGACGTGACAACGATAACAGCGTTACGTATAGATTATGAGTAGCCGATAACGCAAATATTGATCCGAGTGGGTATGTACTGTTTATTTGACGATACGTGAACACGTTTGCGAATATTGTGTGTGTGCTAAGGTAATTAGTGTATCCATGCACGGCTTAAAGTCACGATAAAATGCAAATACACAACCGAGCCACCTTACCTATAAATATTTCAACGTACGATAACAGAATCATTAGCGCAACAGACTCGGTATAAAATGGTCAAACTAGCAGAGTCGTGTACAATCAGTGAGTATTTTTATGTGCATTTATATTTTAATTTATTATTATTTATGTAATAATAATACAATATATCCTCACGCCTTCCCACAAGGGCCTCCGAAAATTATTTATTTTATTTTATTAATTAGCACTACTTATGTCACTTACGCTAATTTTAGCTTTACAAATAAAAATACTAACCAAGAACTGATATACTGTCTCCTAGACAGTTCTTCTAGAAAATTATTATCATTATAATACAGGGAAGAAAGTGAAAATTATAATTATTATATCTTATTTTCTATTAACTTTTGGCTGGTAGGTGAAAACTTCTTTAAATTTAGAATATTTGCATACAATACATTTTGAAGTAAATACAAAATAAAAAGAATAAAGGAATTGACGAATACTATAATGTAAGAAGATAATACAAACAATCGCCAGACTGAGGTGATAAGGTCCACGTATGTACAAGTCAAAGTTTATCTCTCTATGAATGAAGTCTCCAGATCAAACAAATAGCCAACTCGGTGCCAAAAGCACCATCATAGGAATGTACCGGGCAATCGAGATTTTGTCAAAACAATGGGTTCCGCAGTGCGGCGGTAATTCGCCACCCCTTGATATAAACTGAAGCCCTGTTTAATAAGTAATCCCCACGCCCCTTAGCGTACGTCTCACGATGGACATTTATCTTGATGTAGAAAAACAAAGTATATTTTTAAAATTATACGAATTTACTTCTTATTTTAATAAATTTAACTTTTTTCTCAGCCAATGGTAATAGTCGATATTTTCATAGATATGACCGAGGGAGTGACAATGCTTCTTAAAAAATTGCATATTCAAGTATTAAAAACATTTTCCTCTTAAGTAATGTCTTACTTCCGTAAGCGCAAATGCACGTGCCGATCTGTCAAATACTATTCCGAAAATATGTACAATAGCATTGCACGGCGAGATACGTGGCGGAAATAAAGCGGGATTGACTTCACGCTCCGACTGAATTTTAAACTTGCAAATATGTACCTACTTATATTCCTTCCGCTCGCTGGGATTTGAATAATTCGAAATATTTCTTTCAACGCTTTATAGTGTTCTTAATATAAAAATATACATTTGGGGATGGATGCGGTTTGCGTCCATAGAACGAATCTCCCATTTAAGAATTGAAGTCAAATGAACAAGTTCCCCTTCTGTCAGCACAGCTATTATTTCTCCACCGCAGGAATACACGCTAGCAATGCTATTTCTATATCTTTTGTAAAGCATTTTGAAGGCAAAGAAATATTAATTGAGCCATACCTTTCAGAATTCCCGTAAATTTTAGTTCTCAGTACTAGCTAAGTAATGTAAGTAGCAAAATTCGACGATTTGGCCAAGCGGTGCTCGTTTATCCTGAGTAACAAATTACCCAGACAGGCTAAAGCTGGACTATGTGCCTCCGGCTCGTTCGTGGAAGAGAGCGGTTAATTTTTGCCCAATTTGTTAATTAAATAGGAGGCTTGTTTCTCACATAGCCTCCGGACACGGAAAGTGGATCAAAGTCATGACAGCAGCGGTTACTGAGAATAATTATTTGTGTAATTTCGTAAATATACTAACAAAGGAATAAGAACAATGAAAATATAAAAACATTTTGTTAAAATAATGTATTATTAAACTTTGATATAGGCTGCATAAGGCCTTCTTTATGATAAAATATTAATAGTTTAAAAATATGAAGTTACAGAGGTAGGCATAAATTAATAGTAGCTTCGATTCTTCCACCATCGACCACGTATATTCTATTTAAATAGTTGTTTCTATAAATATGCCTGCAACCTCATTGAGTAATATATAAAAGGAACTGAGATATACTAAAGAAGAATAATATAGATATAGATAACTCATTAACATCATTCAACCAACAGCAACATGGGTGAACCGATGCAGCGAAGACTTAGGATGCCTGGATCTAGAAGACGAACAGCCATTAGCACAACTCAGCTCGGTACAGACCGACAAAGTGACCCTATTCTTCACCGAGCTACTGGACCACGACCGCGATGACGTCATCTGTGATCAGGACTTTGACCAGTTCTTCGAGGTACGAAGGTATCAATATTATATTTGCCGGACGAAACGAGATGTAGATTGAGTAGGTATTCCGTGAAGGAATTAAAGATGTAATCTATGTTACAAAGGTCGCGATAACGAAAAGGCATTCTTTAAAAAATATTACATTATTTATCTGCAATTGTTATCTGTATAGAGAAAGTAATTTTATCTTTGTTTTGTATTTCATAATGAAATAAGCCTTTATCAGTAATCATTTAACACTCGATTGATTGATTAATTAAGGAAATAGGTATGTACTTTGTACAAAGTTGCTAACAAGAACTGATTGTACATTTTTAATGACAGAATAATCTATTGAAATTATTACAATGGCAACACAAAGGCCTCGAAAGATCTCATCTTCTTTAAATCAAATTAAAGGGAAATATTAATTACTGAGCTTTCAATCGCTGTTTTTACGCAATTTACGCGTATTTATTATGACCGTGAGAGCTAAAACAAATGAATAGGGGAATTCTGGAATCAAATAAAATTCCCAGTCTTAAGCTTTGTAACTGCTGATGCGTTGTCAAACAGCTTGTTTGCTATGAGGACCTCTCAGCAGACGCTGTAAGAGCAGCATACGAAATCAACGTTTACCTTATAGGTACCAGCACAATAATTTCCTAGAGAGTTCAGAAAATCTTACCCACTGCAGGATCGATACACTATTTTGTCTAGATCTTCAAGTTTAGCTCTAACTTATATTTTCTTCCAGAAATTGGCACACTTCGCTGACTGGTCGATAGATTCGTCTGAATATCACATACTTCTAGAAGTGAAGAAAGAGTTCTTAGAGAACTTCATCAACCCGTTACCAGACAAGTGAGTGGAACTTATGTTCTTTGTTGTGTTTAAATACTAGCAGTCCCGCCGAGATTTGCTTGGGTCACGTGGCATGATTGCACTGACACCTTTTACGTCAGGCATCTCCTCGAACATAAATAATTTACATCAAATCCGCTAAGGAGTTGATTGACATACCTACGCACGAAAGAAAAACACTTTCCCGCAAAAAAATTTTTTGAAGTCCTTAATTTGGTCGTGGTAGCTATTTTTTATTATTAATAGTATAAAATTACTTTGTTTCATGCCCTTGAAAACGAGTCGGTGTGAATGATAGCTTAGTACAAGATTAAATCGAATTAAGTAGGATAATGCTTAAAGGAACGAGCGTGTTCAGAGAGGCCTATTATGAGGGAGATGAGTAACCAAGTTGATTTTATTTATAGTAATAATAATAATACGTCTATACGATGTTGATAGTACAAATCTCTTTGACATTAATATGAAGTTCATATCATGGATACCTGCCATGGGGCCATCACTTCTAAAAGATTTCCGTATCAAATTATTTTTTTCACTAATTTTCACAAGGAAGGGGTAGGCAAAGGTTTATGTATTCAGGTTTCCCCACAATGTTCTTCTTTATCGTAAAGGTCGTACTTAAGTTTAGAAAAAACTTATTGGTACAGACCTGTAACCGGGTCGATTCGGGCTGGATCGGGCCTGATCGAAATCGATCTAATCGAATCGCAGGCATCTTCTTGTCTACTCTAACTACTCGGCCACCTGGGTGTTTTTCGATATTTACATGATTTACAAATTTCAGATGGGGCGACCTCCCGTACTATAAGAGGGTGTGTGGACCGGAAGCGAGCGGTATCAACATCCCTGGACGCACGACTCTCGAAGGTTGGGTGGCGCGATGGGCTCTGCACCTTAGCCAAATGAAACGGTTTACAGACCTACCACTTTATCTTCAATACCTTTGCAAAATACTGTTCCACGTCGTTGACAGAGATGGTAAGTTCATTGCCCAAAATTTCGGTATCATAGTAACTTTACCACCTTATTAGTATATATAAATATTTTAGGTTCCAACGTACCTAGAGATAGAAGGCGACTCCATCGCCGTCGCTCAAGGACGTCGATGCATATGCTCTTGAATTTCTTCTCACACGTATGCAGGTTTCATTTCGATGTTTTCCTTCGCCGTAAAGCTCGCAGTGTGCCTAAGCAGTGTGTAAAAAAATTAAAAATCCAAATTTCTAATTTCGAACTAAGGCGGTGTATACCAATGAGTTTCACGTGTACCTACATGTATGTGTGAGAAGCTGAGTGGTTACTCGGCTTCCCACTCCTGTCCACCATTGTAGTTATTAACGATTTTATAGCACGTATACGTGATAATACACTTAAACATTGTACCTATTAGTACAAAACGAATAGGCAAAAATAATATTCTAACAACAAGTAGAAACTTGTGACCTTTGAAACAAGCCAAATTTTACCTTTACTGCGTCTAAATTTCTGGCCGAAATATTATTTTGCTGATTAGTTTACATCTTCAAGTTTCTGTATCTGATACCTTTCTGTGTTACTGTTCAATGTTCTACTTCAAGTTTACAAGTTCTGACAATAGCTTATTAAGGTATCTTGAATTTAATGCAAAGTAGTAATTAGATAAAAATAAAATATAATATAGAATAATATAGAATAAGATAAAAATATATACCAAAACAATTTATTATGACTCATCGCAGATTAGCTAGAACACAACTAATGACAGATTGTTCGATACTACCAACTATTTGTCATGTTTATTGACCATGCCATGTATATTACCCAAATCCTATGCTGACTTTACGGATTCAACCTGGATGCCAAAATGTATAAAATTCTACATTAACATACCGAGTATTCTAAAGTAAACTGCTTTTGTATTTTTTACTTTCGACTAAAAATTACGGGTTTTGGTAATATTCCAAGAGTCGTAAGATTTGGCTCTTGATACAACATTTCCAGCCAAAAAGCTGTGAAAGCACATTCTCCCGAAATTGTCGAGGCAGCCTTTGCAAGCTTTATGTGCCCTTCCTAAAAAAGTTAAAACCATGAAAAAATCTTTGTTTTAAATTTTGCAATGTGCCTACTTTTCCCAACAAAATAGTTGAATCATAAATAACGGATCCGCTGCCAACTAACGCTCCGAATAGATAAGCTAGTATATCGAAATGTCTTCCGTCCCAACACTGTTATAAGAAATATTTCACAACGAAACATGAGAATTCCATTTTGCTACATTGGGTTTATTTTCATAACATCACGACACCGAGTCCCTCACAGGGTTGGCAAAGAACGCCAGTTCTATCTCTCTTTTCTCGCTTTATCTACATTCTTATGTCTCATTCCAAGATTGATTGTTCGATCTATTTAATCAATAGAAATTGATTAAACGCAAGTTAAAAGAATTAAATGCAACCAAACCTAAGGATCCAAAGATTCCCTGCATATTTCATAATTCACAATTGTTTGTTTCGATTATAGGTACTGGAGCCATCACAAAAAGTGGATTAGCCGCATTCTATCGCTCTGTGATCGGCCTCAGTGCTCCAAGGGTGGATGAAATTATCGACACTGCTTATGACCGGATGACCAGCGTAAGTAGAAATTACATATATTGCTTCACTAATGTGAATATGGCAATTCCGGAAAATATCCAATAGAAAGTAAGATAAATCTATGATTGAAGGAAGAGTGTGCGAAGAACTTTTCTTACAATATTTATTTTGTTCAGAACGGCTACCTCATCCTGGACTACGGTACATACGTCCACTGCTTCACGAACTGGTTAATGGGCAAGAATCCTAACGGACCCGGCCAGTGGGTCCTAGTACCACCGAAGGACTCCCTGCCGCAGCCACCGTTCCCAGTAGACTACAGCGCCTTGAACACCGAGCCAGCGAAATTGGAACCTTATGTACCAGACAAGAAGACTAACAGACATTCGGTTATAGTCTGAGCATCGACGAGAAGAACTGTTGGTTTAGATTGACTGAAATATTCTAATAAGATTTAAATTTACTGGACGATACGACGAAGGTTACATCGATACACATTCTTGTGTTCGGAAGTCTAGTTAGTTGTAATTTCGGAGCCGAAATGAACTCCAAGCTAGAAAATATGTGAAAATATAATTAGAACCGTAGATTAAAGACGTCACTTCGTTCCTAATAGAATTTATGCATGACCCTTTGTCGAAATAGTGTGTTACAAATTTGGAACTAAAACGCTGTGGGTAGGCAGGCACCCTAAAATCTGGTAATAGCTCTATCGTTTTAATAAATATTATTTAGGTACATAATTAAACATCTGGTACAGTTTCTGACGGGTTCTTATTTTGAATCGATAAGTGTCAAAAGCGAGATATTTTAACTATACCTTTATAGCCGCTAGCTTGAAAAGGCAAAAAAGCGGCGGCCTAGCCCGATTTAACACAACCTTTACCTTAATATTGTACCACCATTTGTCTACTGTCTACAAATTGTACCTTAATTAAATTTCCTTTAGTCCATTTCGTAACAATTCTCGCTTGTAACAATTAAAAAACGCTTTACTATAATGTAAATCTAGTGCAATTCGACCAAAACTTTACTTATTCTAGAAATCTCTTATCCTAGACTAATATCTTAACATAAGTTGTAAATAATATAGAGTAAAGTTGCACAATTGGTAAGCAGGAACTGCCTTAATATTAGCATATTCACATTTCACGATATAGCCTTATTTTGTACCCTAAAAATAATGTAGGTGTTAACGTGAATCTAGGCTGATGTGAGTACACTTTAAATCACAGAATAAAATCCATTCATTCATTTAATTGTTTTATTACACTATACGTGTGTATCATAAGAAAACTTTATATCTCACTTAGCATATGTACCTACTCACTAAATGAATAGTCAGAGAATCCTTTATTGTATTTTGAGTACGGAGTACATAATATGTACCATAAAGAGCATTACGCCAACACGTGCTACTCAGAAAGAGTAGGCGCCATTTCTTTTTAAAAACACATAAATTGTTAAATGTATCCTCATCTGTCGATCTCTTCATGCCCATGCCCACTATTAACATTCCCATCTTTGATTGTCCGATACATCAAGGAACATTGTCTTCCTCTGCTTTTCTTCCAGACTCTTTCACCTAACTACCCATAACCTAACATACCATACTTCATCTTCGCAATCACATAGTGAGTTAGCGAATCGATCTAAACTCGTTACGCCTTACCTTTTATGAAGGAAACGCAACTAAATGAAATCTAATTTCATGCTTCTCCTGGCATATCCAAAATTCTCTACCGTATAATAATATAATTAAGTGGAATTATATTTTATTACATTGCGAATATACTATATAAGTAGAATTCTGAAATATGAGCCAATTAGAAGTTATCTCGGTTTATTGTTATAGAAAATTAATTTATTGAAAATATTGTAAACCTGAGAAAACACATTTGGTAGGAGCTGGATGTATGGATTGCAAAATATATTGGCGCAATTAAATTCGGATAAATGTTTACGAAACATTACAATCCAAATGTACGTGAGCAGAATGTGTAATAGAGAACAGACGTTTCTTTTTAAAAGGCTTTCATGATTGATGGCCGGTTAAGAAAATTGTTCGCTGTGGCGTTCCTTTGCGATATTTTTCACGAAAATCATTAATCATCCCCAACTCTGACAAATTTTATCAAGAAAAAACGTCCATTAAATTATTTGAATGTTTAATGATGTTGTATTCTGTCACGTCTCTATTGGTACAACTAAGTAACAGCCTAATTCTTGAACCTTGACCGAGTATGAATAACAAACACTAAGAGACAGTAGCCAATGAGAGTCGACACGTGTCCAGTCATCGTATATATGTACTGGTAGAGAGCAGTGCTTAAATCAAATCCTACTAATATTGAAATTCTGAAAGTTTGTGAGGACGTTTGTCCATCATGCCAAACTACACAACTTGTAAAATTAGTCACAGATTTATCACAGATTATTATTAACTGGATATACACATAGGGTACCTATGTTATCTCTAGAAAATGAAACAAAAATATTTCTTCAAATTTTACGCGGGCGAAATCGCGTGGTACAGCCAGTTATTACGTATATCGGTGTCCAGAAACAACTGCTCCACAAACGATTTAATACATTGTGTATCGACGTGCCCAAGACGCTTAATGGCCATCGTGGAAATGCTTATACATATATGTATGGGTCTAATATCGCATGCATTGCCACGGCTGTATTTATTATTTTTGCAAACAATTTCACTGTACGGTGAAGGAAAACATCGAGAGGAAACCAGAATACGTTCTAGAAGACATTCAAATGCGTATGTATAATCGTGATTGAGTAACCGCGATTGACTCGCCATCTGTCACGTGGGTGTGTGGGCACAACCTGTACACCTCTGCCTATCCCTTCGGGGACCCTTGTGGGAAGGCGTGAGGATATATATTATTTATTAAATTGTATCATTATGTAGTCAGACATTACTATATCTGCATACCCGAGATAGACTCGACGTGATGTAGAATCTATCGCAAGGCAACTTCGCTCACTTAGTAATAATAATATGACATATCACACAAAACAAATCTCATTGGAATAATGAGAATCGCTACTTTAATTTAAAATGTAGGTATCTTTATTTAAATAACTTCAATCTCTCATCTTAATATCAACAAAAGAAAACAGTTTAACCCGAGCGGGGCAATTTACACAAAAGTGGTTGGCGGAGCTGAACAAATAGCTGAAATAAAAACCCCAGACAAAATGTGTTAAATAGAAAATAAAAAAAATTATAAAGTTAATAGTATAAGTGTACTCAAATAGCTCATAAACTCGCTGGTAGTGTTGCACATAAGTTTTTCTTTATATTAGCTTCACCTGTATGTTTGTATGTTTGTAACCGACTTCTTTGGGCGCGATTTTGACCCACTTTAAACGGCCAGATTTCGTTCAAACTTTGTAGATTTATCGAGGACCGATGACAATACACTAATTTGATAAAATTATTCCATTTTTATAAACCAAACTAAAAAGTAGAAAATAAATAATAGTTTAAAAAACTAAAAGACACGCTTTTTAAAATAAAATGTTTTTTTTTAATACACTATTATTAATTTATATAATTTTTTAAATTATTTTCTATTTTTAGTTCGGTTTTCTATAAAAAGCTTGTTTTTTAGTTTTTTTAAACTATTTTTATTTTCTTTATCACTTATAGATTACCAAACTCGATCAAATCAACACAACACCAAAGGATCGGAACAACAGAAGTTCTATTGGCGGCATGAATGTATGATGAAGATATTAATTAATGTAGATTGTCCAATGTCGCAAAATGGCGCCGTACTCACTCTATATACCCCGAAAGAAATCCGTTATGATATGGATGTATGCACCATCCACTTGAGTCGCTTTTTTTACTTTGCAGCTTAACTAAATTTACTGATCCTCCCCCCTGACATGCACAATATTAGAGAGTCAGTTAAACGTCAGTCTCCGCAATATTGTTTCTCGCGTTCAGTAATAGCATCATTAGAAGGGTACGGGTTGCCGTTTTATCCGAGAATATACCGCCATGATAAATGGGCCGTAATATTTATTGATGTTTTTGAGGAAACAACAGCCGCAATCTTTCTTCGTTACAACGCATTCTGGTTCGGTCAATTTGGTTAGTGCAAACATGCTTTTCGGAAATATAAACCATTTATCAATCACTTTATTTTCTGTATTTTCTTTAGAAGTAGATTTACAGTGTATGGCCTGGATATGCACATACTTTGTGATTATAATCACTTGCTGCGGCCTGCGGTTCAACCGTATTACAGCCCCGCTCCCTTATAGAAAATTAAATAGATTTGAAATGTATTGATATAATTTGTGCGCTTCGTAAGTTTCTTACTATGTAAGTGAATTAAAAAGAAAAGTCAGTATGTCAGAGATAGGCAAGTTTAAATAGGTTGGTAAGTGGGGAAGTAATATAAAAAAAACAACATGTTATTTAATCAGTTCAACCTACTTTGTATTAATCAAACCCTTCACATCTTTAACAATACTCTCATCAGTTACAAGAATAAACTCACTATCATTACTTCCCATACTTAACTGGTTTAAGTTTTTTGGCAAATATCTGTTTGTTTTACACGAACTGTGCACAATTTTGCACCCTAAGTCAATGAATATTCTCGCATTCTTCGCATTCACACCGGCTCCTGGCATTATCTGTATTTCGTTACCATGGGACTTCACCAGGCTCTTAATTAAAGCAACAGCCTCACCGTCGGCTGCAGACGCCCTTTGACCACTGGTCAGAAGGCGAGTAAAACCTAATTGTATGACTTTTTCTATAGAAGCCAGTGGATCCTTACAAACGTCAAATGCCCTGTGAAAAGTGGCTTGTATTGGCGATGCTCGATCAAGTACTCGACGACAATTTTCTTCATCTATATCTTGAACGTGATTAAGAGCACCAAAAACCACACGATTTACCCCCAAACTCTTAAGCACATCAACGTCAGCCAACATCGTCTCCATTTCTTGGGCCGAGTAACAAAAATCCGAGCCAGTGCGACATCGTATCATGGCGTTAATGCTCGGTGCCTGCAAGAAAATTTAAAGCATGCCTAAAATTTAGTTTGCATTTATTTCAATTTTATAATTAATACCTATAAAAACAGTTACCTTTGGTGCTTTTAAACTCTGAAAAGAAAAGACGCCTGATTAATATCTATAATAACTGCATGAAAGATGAAAGAGTTACGTTTATCTATAAGAATATACACATATATCTTCTTCACGACCTCCCGCTCAAGGGTCCCGCAGGCTTAGTTAGGAGTGTAAACAACACACAACACCCTAATTTCGCCGACAATTATATTTCCTTGCTACCATGACATACCTACGCCGAGTCCATCGCCGTTTCACAAATAAACCTATAACAACATACGTCTTTGGATTTCTCCTCAAATATATGCAAGTTCCTCCTAGGTGTTGCTCGTGGTGTGATCCATCACTGTGGTCAAGTACAGAACAACTCATCGGTAGAGTCGAGATTCGAACTTACACACTTTCCGTGGTGGCGCTACTCGAACCACTCGGCCGCAACGGCTATCAATGTAATTAACATTAACACGAACCTAATTGAAAATTAATAAGACAAGGAACTCTTCGTCAGAAATAATGTATTACCAATGCTAGCACAGCCTTCACGAGTCCAGCGGAAGGCGTAAGGCCCCCTTCTGTCAAGGAGCTACATAGCTCTAGCTCATCGGCCCCGCCGCGTATCGCGTTCGCCGCCGATTCCAAACTGTCAACGCACACTTCTAGCATATTCTAGAACAAAATATCATGAATCGTAGACCATTGACGTCAAGGGTTGTTTATTAAGACACCCTTCATCTCTCGATGACGAAATTCGGACTTTCGGACTATAAAATCAGGCTGTTGGGTGGAGCAGGCTGATGCCCGGTTTTAAGAATTCCGAGAGGAAGGGCATAATAGATTTCCCGTTCATCAGTATAACAATAAAATTGTAAATAAGATTGCAGCCAAATGGCATTTCTTGGGTAGAATGGCTATAAAGGCACTAGTGATGGGTCGTTGACGGTTTTTCCGTTAACGAAACGTTAACGTTGATTTACGTTTGTCACTAGTTAATCAGCTAGTTAAATTCGTCAACGAGTTAACGTGCTACTAATGTCAACTTGCAACGTAAACCGTTGATTCATTGAACGGTTTTTATTCAACGATTGGGCGTAAAATTTAGAAACAATTTGGTTCAATTTATGTATTTGAAAACGTTTGATTGATGGTTCTACTAAGATGACCTTCCCTTCATTATTTTTCTTCAGGCTTAGGACTGACTGAATAGAATACAATTCCTTCCACCTATATCTTGTACTCTTCTTAAAATAAATATTTTGAAAATCAGCTCTTTCATCCGTTACTTAAGAGTTCAAATTGTATGATATGACCGTCACTCGCAATCTATGACGTTATTTTCAAGGTAAGTTTTTTAAATTGGTCAGCTCATTGCGTTTGCGTTCTCGTTTATTGAACGAGACGCACGAGTTAAATTCATAATCGTCGTTGACGAATTCAATTAGTTGATTCATAAACAGTTAACGTTAATACGTTGACAGGAGATCAACGGTTGATTCAACGCTCATCACTAAAAGGCACAAGCAAGAGCCGTCCTTCCCATTCAGAATTTCAGACAAGCGCTTTGTTAGTCCTTCGAACTAGCATGTCACACATAAAAAAAGATAAATAACTTTTCCATGTTACTTCTAATTTCAATTAATATATCCAAATGATTATAAACAAATATTACAAGCACTGTAAGCACCACATATTTAAATCTATCATTCTACTTAGTTTTCGTTGAATGTTTAGACTAGTGATACATGTAGTTAGTTTTTTAGATACCTGACAGTTAAAACTAGGTACCTACTTAGTCTAAGCCTCCCTCAACACCTTAAAAAAGGCATAAAGGCATACGAAGTACTATTAAACTAACCTTTCATTTAATTCCTCAACGATAACAGTTATCACTATATTATATAAGCTGTAACGAGCCTAATACAAAATAATCTGATACAGTATGTACGAAATAAATGAAGAAAAATAATAATATGGAGAATAAAATAAGTAAAGTAACGATAGCGTACACAGATTAAATATACATACAGGTACATGCGTATATATATATATATGTATATGCGTTAGAAGCATAGACTAAGTAAGAAGTGATAGTGTACCTGATCAGATATACAGATTGTTTGAATTATTCAATTATATTTTTTTTGTCGGGAAATGTTTTATTGTTATCTACGAAAATGATTTGCCAGTGAATATTAAATGACTGAACATGATGTAAATTTATGCGAACGCACCGAATTTAGCACACATATTTTATCTTCTCATAGTTCTCATTCAGGTGTTTATTAATGTGCATCCAAACCACTTTGCTTGACTCTCGCTAACAACTGCAATATTTTCGAAAAGCTATAAAGCTCTTAACGTTTCAGTGTTTTATAATATATGCTACAGCAAAACATAAATATATGCTTTATCACAAAAAATAACCTTAAGACCTGGTATCCACATACAGAATATGGTAAACTATATTCGTTCAGAATCATTACCATTAGCCACGGACTTTATTATACCATACATGATTGTTAAACACAAGAAGAAAATTTAATTAATAAAACGTATTACTAAAATACATAGATTTATATTTTTAAAATAATCTTTGGTATACATATTTCGAAATGCAGGAGTAGGGTTATATTTTGAACGATTTCTGAAACGCCAGTGAACGCCAGTTTTGATTCGTTCCTTTGACATTTCGAGGTAAAAGGACACGCGAACGTAGGCAAAGTAACGCCAGCGTTCGGTTTCTTTTATCAGGTATTTTGCCTTTTTTTCGATCATTTACCAGTTATTGACACATAAAAAGCGATTGGACATTGATTTACTATCAAATTGGACTGATAAATATTTGAACATACGGTAATCGTTGAGGTTATATTCGTCGCCCGTGCCACATATCAGGCTAATGTTTTGTCATATTTTTTTAATAATAGTGAAAGTTTCTGCCCTTTTAATTAGTGTATTTCTATTGCCAGTAATGTCCCGAAACAAACAACATGAGGAGACTGATAAACTCACGCGTATTGCTATTGTGAACGCGGATCGTTGCAAGCCGAAGAGATGTAGGCAGGAGTGCAAGAAAAGTTGCCCCGTGGTGCGAATGGGCAAACTCTGCATCGAGGTCACTCCTAACGACAAGATCGCCACCATCTCTGAGGAACTTTGCATTGGATGTGGTATTTGTGTCAAGGTACTATTTTTTATTCATGAAAACAATTGTAGCCAAGATTATTATTACCACTTTTTTTTACAACAAGAGCCGTACGCTTGTTTGCCAACAAGCGTACGGCCCTACTTATTCCCTACTTATTCCCTATTAGAAAAAAAATTATAATCGCCTATTAGAAACATTGCAAAGCATCAGTCTCTTATTATATCAACAGAAATAAAATTAAATATCAAACAGTTTCAACATATATCTGTGGCATCATAGCATGTTTTTTATTACTATAAACCAAATGTATTAAAAATAACAGTGTACTTATACATAATTTTTCTTTTGTTTAGAAATGCCCATTTGATGCAATCACCATCATCAATGTACCATCGAACTTAGAGAAGCACACCACACATCGCTACTCAAAGAACTCTTTCAAGCTTCACCGGCTACCAATCCCTCGGCCAGGTGAAGTACTTGGGCTTGTTGGCCAAAACGGTATTGGCAAGTCCACTGCACTGAAGATCCTTGCAGGCAAACAGAAGCCTAATCTGGGACGCTTTGCTGTAAGATTTTACAACTATACATGTAATCTACAATCAACCTTACATAATATTATTACTGATTAGATAATGTGAAATAATGAGAAAATGTTGTTATGTAAATTATTGGCCAGTTGAAGTTCACACTCATACACTAGCTTTGAACATTTACAATAAAATAAAAGTTATCTATAAATTTTCGAGGATACAATAACTCTCTCTTAACTTATTGTGAATATATAATCAAAACTTGTAAATTTATTGATCCCCTTAACCATTTTAGGATCCTCCAGATTGGCAAGAGATCTTGTCCCATTTCCGTGGGTCAGAGCTCCAGAACTACTTCACCAAGATCTTGGAAGATGACCTGAAAGCTCTTATCAAACCTCAGTATGTGGATCAAATCCCCAAAGCTGTGAAGGGTACTGTTGGACAACTGCTTGACAAAAAAGATGAACTCAAAAACCAGAAAGAGATATGTAGGATGCTTGGTGAGTTACATTCACATGCAATAAACTAGTTATTTGAATTTATTTAAATGTCACTTGAACAATAAAATTATTAATCTACTGTACCAGAGCAGTGAATTAAAAATGCTTGAAAATAGTATCAGATGTGTTGAATGGCAACTTTTTTGAAAGTATTAACAAACTGTAAACTTAAAAAGTAAATTCAGATAAAAGTATGTCTTATCTGTTGAAATATTTCCACAAGGGTCCTTGAAAGGGTTCAGCAAGGTGTTACATTACAAACATTATGCTAGAGAACTTTTATTTACAATAACAACAATTAACAATATTTACAAAGAACAGTTGAAACTAACTACTTACAGATAATATAGATATATTAAA
>JACCPG010000703.1:3798-39860 GCA_016069955.1 Drepana arcuata | reverse complement strand
TCTTCAAAGTAGCTGAATCGGCTACAGAGGAAGAGGTAAGTACTGATTAAAAAACACCAATGAAGAAAATAATCAAAATATAAAACATATTTTCTCCTACACAGATAAAAAGAATGAATCACTATGAATATCCTGAGATGTCGAAATCAATGGGTGACTTTAGTTTACGTGTGATGCCTGGTGAATTTTCTGATTCTGAAATTCTAGTACTACTTGGTGAGAATGGTACTGGTAAAACAACATTCATTAGAATGTTAGCCGGGAACTTGGAGCCAGATGACGGTAAATATTGTTTTTATTTTATCAGGCTTGTTTTTTTTCACAGACTATACAAACTAGTTTCGTACCATAAAAATTATTAGACGAGAATATAATCTACTTACAAGGTATCCGAACGTAATCATGATAATTTTACAACCGGCAACACCATCGTCAAATGTCAATTTTGTGAAAGTTGTCAAAATCGTAAAGAAATGATTGGAATGAGATCTCATCAATTTATTACAAACTTACGACTATAAAAATATTATTTGCCGTGCTATTTGTAACGAAATAAAACACTAGCTCTTATTCCTTATGGAACGTGTTGCGTAACGATGTGAAAATACTGTTAAGAGTTAGGTTATAGATGTTTTGTTGTAACTGTGTATTTTAATTAAGTTAACGCTCAACTACTTTGTTATTATGGCTAGGACTGAATTGTTTGATTTATTTTTCCATCCGGTGTTTCAAAAATGCTTGAGACACGCCGAGTCCACGTCAGCTGTAGAAGGTATGAATATGACGGCACGTAAACTTACAGCTTAAGATTCCCACCTAATAACAGTGAAACATAGGAAAAGCATATTATTTCTTTTTAAATCTCTTTCTGTTTCTTTTTTTATTTATTTAAGTGCATGTACATACATGTTGATGACGCTAAATAATTTGTATGTAAATTTGGAGAACTGATACTCTACTCTCTCTGCTTAACTAGTTAGGGACTTGGGGTAATTATATGTATGTACTTACATATATTATAAATGTTTTGTGTATTTACTTATTTATAATTACTTAATTAATTACAATAACTTAATTGGTAAGACAACAAAATAACTTATCCCGAGATGGTATTTGCTCACAATAAAGTGTGTTTAACTGAATATAGCGCACTTCAGGATAATTTACAGCATTGACTCCTAATTGTCCTGAATGTGTACTGCTCCCTAACATCCTTTTCTGGGACAAGAATTTGATATTTTTTATCAACATTCTATTAGTATTTACATACATATTAGTCTAGAGCATCAACACCACAAAATTAGATAAATTTTGATCATGCAATCTAGATTGCATAGTATATATATATTCTACACAGGATCATCAATTTAGATTAATAATATTGTGATAATTGTATGTTTGACTACCAAATAGGTCTTATTGAATTGATTATTTTCTTTTTAATTGTTAATTTAATATTGTCACCAGGCTCTGGTCAGCTACCCCAGCTGCATATTAGTTATAAGCCACAGAAGATATCTCCTAAGTCACAGGGGTTAGTGCGCAGTTTGCTGCATGACAAAATAAGAGATGCCTACATACATCCTCAGGTAAATAATATTGATGACTACTTTACCTCCATAGCTTTACTGGCATTAATGGAGATGTATTTTGGGATGCAACATAGACTTGAAGTTCTTCAAGAAGGGTGTAAAGATATTCCTGCCGGGTTGGCAGTGCACAAGTAATACAACTAAAGTACTACATTGCAATAGTAAACCATAGTAACGTAATAATTGTAATAATAAAGTAAACAAAGTAATGTTTATAATCAAATCACATACTCAATTGTCACCTCTGTGATAATAGCATTTCTGCAAGTCTCTTATTAACGATGTATGTGACTAAAGCATTTGTCCAACACAGCTTTTTCCAAATTGTGTTATTTATTTCTAATTTATTTTTCCTTTCCATTGCAGTTCATTACTGATGTGATGAAGCCAATGAAGATTGAAGAGATCATGGACCAGGAGGTGCAAAACCTCTCTGGTGGTGAATTGCAGAGGGTCGCCCTTGTACTATGTCTCGGCAAGCCTGCAGATGTCTATCTTATTGACGAGCCCTCTGCATATCTTGACTCTGAACAACGTCTCGTAGCTGCTAAAGTAATTAAACGGTATGTTGGTGTTAATATTTTTTCATACATTCTCTCATAGTTAGCCAGTGCCACTCACAAAAATGGCAAATGGCTTTCCAATTCGGTGCAACTCCCTTGATTATAATAGGTTACTGCAGCATGAGATAAGCACTTCTAGAATAATACAATAGATGAATAAAGCTATTTATATGTACAGAGTTCTAACAACTTCATGATTTCATGTAAACATTATAAACATAGAGTGAGAGTAGCTTTTTGAACAAGAACTTTAATAGGTTAATGTGACACTTAAGACTTGTTTTTGAACCAAGGAAGGAGATCTAGCCAATATATTTCCTGTCTAGCTTTCAGTATGCACACATTATCACGCTGAATCCCTCTTGGGGTAGGCTAAGAGTAGAGCACCAGCTCTATTCTTTATGGACCTCTTTCACTTCATCCATATTCATCTGTCTTTTCATATATGCTTGGTCATGAGGAATCTTTTAATAGTCCCACTACTCTTGCCAGTTTAAATAGAGTAATATATTTTATGTAAATATGTATTTATTGCCTCAGGTTCATCCTGCACGCGAAGAGAACAGGTTTCGTGGTGGAGCACGATTTCATAATGGCAACATATCTGGCGGACCGTGTTATTGTGTTCGAGGGAACACCATCGTCGCACGCCACTGCGCACGCGCCGCAGTCGTTGCTTAACGGAATGAACCGCTTCCTGGAGCTCCTCGGCATCACTTTCCGCCGAGACCCTAACAACTTCCGCCCCAGGATCAACAAATACTCCTCTGTTAAGGTAACCTAATAAATTTAAACCTAACTTAACTACCGCTTCATAATAAATGTTGTTAAAAGTCTGAAGTGAAGATGAAAAATAGACTCAATCACCTCAGTTGAGTTATGTCAGAAGACAGGCAACAATTAAGGAACATTAACACCATACAATCATAGATTTATGAGCTGGGCTGTTATCGGCGTCTCTGCAATCTGTCTTGCGATCATGACATGCACCTTTGATCTAATCTGACTCGGGTTTGTTAAGCTTGGTATTCTTAGAGGTCGTCATGATAAGCTAGGTAGCCCTTCATCTTTCTCCTTATATTCTCAAGTGTTCCTAGCAAGACTCTGGTTTTGTTAAGTCTCTCATTTTTCTTATCCATTTTTAATAATAATAATAATATATCCTCAGGCCTTCCCACAAGGGTCCCCGAAGTGGTAGGCAGAAATGTATAGGTAGTACCCACACACCCACTTTCCCCCAGGGATATATATTAGGTGCCAATGTGACAGATGGCGAGTCCATCGCCGTTTCTCAAGCACGACTGTATATATACATACGCCTTTGAATTGCTTCTGAAACGAATGCAAGTTTCCTCTCGATGTTTTCCTTCTTTGATGTTGTACTTGAGTTCAGAAAAACTCATTGGTACAGTTTAGATTCCCATTGACTTCGGCTTTCCATTTTTTTTTACAGTATATTTCTGAATAATTTTGTATATTTCAGTTGATGTTTATTAGAATTATATTCAGTAGAGTAAAATTATCCCCTAAATGACTTAATTGTGTTTGTTACAGGACATAGAACAAAAAAGGGCAGGTCAATATTTCTTCCTGGAGGACTAGACGACTAGGGCGAGGGCATGCCATTAACAATATTTTATATATATATATATGTATATGATAGCAGCAGTTGTATGTCACAAGTACGGTGGCCTGCCATCCATGTATTTCCAATAATTAAATATATTACATAATAAATCATGTTTTATACAACATTTTAATTTAAATTATAATTAAACATTTTTACACACAGTTACATACCCTCCCGATTTTTTGCTTTGCCATATATATATCATTGTACTTCCAAACACGTTGGGGTTTGCACCTACAATTTTGAATTTGTAGATAACACGTCCATTCATTTTCTGATGAATATAAATGGACCGTTTTTTTTTAACTTTCTTTGCATTAAAGCAAGTTAAATAGAAATATAGTAGAATCTAAATAATGTTCATATTTTTATTGCATCGTTATGAGGTTATATTCACAGCACCCGACAACTTCTAGAAGGCAACTGTTTTATTTCCTGAGATATGTGTACAGGTGTATACTACTCAGAACGCTGCAACATTCGTTCTGACATTTAAAGCATCTCGTTAACTGGGTAAGTCGACGACGCGAGATTCACTCACTGCACAAATGTTGAATGAAAACCGAGTTATGACGAAATTATATGACATGGTTCGAGATATTTAGACGTGAATCACTTGATGCTCATTTGCACATACTTTACACTATTAGATATAGAATTCATGTAACTTCAAATACATTGCTGGTTATACTGAACCTCTACTCAATGCTGTTAGGTGCTAACGAGCAATGAATTCTTAAGACCGTTGTAATCTTTATGATCGGAACGTTAACTAATAATCCGAGAGAGATGAATCATGTTTCTAGCTAACATGATGACCTAACTAGGAGTCATGTATACGTAACAGTGAGGTACGGTTAATGACGTGTAATTCCCGATCAATACTGACTATTACGTGAAGTTGATCAAAATCAACTTCACGTCTTCCCACAAGGGTCCACGAAGGGGTAGGTGTATGTATAGGTAGTACCCACACACCCACTTTCCGCCAGATATATTTTAGATGCCAACGTGACTAGGCGAGTCTATCGCCGTTACTCAAGCACGTCATGCTCCTTTGAATTACCTCTCGAACTTCTTTTCTCAAAGCAATTCTCGATATTTCCTTCCCCGTAAAGCTCGTGGTATGACTAGCCGCTACTACGAAATCAATATCTAAAACAGATTATTGAAACAGAAAAGACTACGAAATCATCTGTTTAAGCTACACATGCAAACAGCGTGATGACTGATGATGCTGTCATTATGTAGGTACGAATTATATGTAACAATTCTGTTATTAAAACTAAAATGCTTGTTTACTAAAACATATAAAATACATGTGAAGGAAAACATCGTGAGGAAACCTGCATACGTCTGAGAAGAAATTTAAAGGCGTATGTATAGTCGTGCTTGAGTAACGGCGATGGACTCGCCATCTGTCACGTTGGCACCTAATATACCTCTGGCGGAAAGTGGGTGTGTGGGTATTACCCGGGGACTTACTTACTTACTTATATATAAGTAATACCCTTGCGGGAAGGCGTGAGGATATATATTATTTATAAAATACATATAAAATAATATTAAAACATTTAAACATAAAATATCCTCAAACATAATAACTAGGTATGTATATAAGTCAACAGATACCTAACTATTGTTATTTACGCAGTGTTATTCAAATTTCCCTAAAAATTTACCCTAGAATATAAGCGGCTAAATTTGATTTGCTAAGTTTATATAGGGTATTTATTTTAAAAATAGCTATAGGTCATGCTAATCCGGAATAATTCAGCTTTCTTTATGTGAATGAACGGAATAGAACGAAGTATGCTGAATATTAAAAAGATGCAAAAGATTCGTCACACAAAAATTAGAGAAACCACCAAAGTGACGGATGCTCTAACTTACGCTAAGAAATTAAAATGGAAGTGGGCTGGGCACGTAGCGAGGCTAAAAGACGAGAGATGGACCAAGAGGGTAACAACGTGGAAGGGTCCAATCGGCAAACGTCTCAAAAACAGAACGTGACAAAAATAGCTGGTACCTGCTGGCCGCAAATAGCTCAAGATAGAGACACATGGAATTCTTTAGAGGAGGCCTTCACCTTCACTTGAGGAGGGGTTCATGCAAACAAACTTATACACCATTTCTTTTCTTTTTCTTTAAAATATGTAAATATGATACTTTTTTTGCATGGAATAAAAGGCTTATTACATGCAAAAAATGCATTATTATTATTATGTGAATGAATCGGTTATTTAGTTTTTGAGTGCATTCATTACAAATTATTTTACATACTTGCTATCAAACATTTTGAATTTATAATATTAATGTAGATGAAGTTTAAGTTAGTGAATTTATAACGAGTGGTCAGACTGTGGTCAAATAACCACGACCTAGTTATTAGTTTCCAAGGATCGACCTAACTTGAAAACAAACGCGTAGGCACATATCTAAGCAGGTAAAATATTGAAACAATACCTCTCTTGAACAAGTGATTAGTCTATTCCCTCCTCGAATAGAACTAATATTATATGTATATAGATTGTGACCTTCTGAATGACTTTTTGCAAATTGCGATGACATTCTAAGAAAGTCCATAACTTCGGTACCTACGTAATTGTATTATAATTTCTGATAAATGAAAAGCTTTTTTTTCGGACGGCTTAGAGTAGGTACTGCGATATGACGCGGGCCAAGGATTGGCGGGAGCGCCATGTGGCTCGAGCTTCCGATGGCACAGCGAGGCTAGTAGGGGCGAAGCTAGGCGCCCCTGGGATGTGCTAAAGCAAAGTGCAGGAGGGCACTGGTGCGTTCCTCAGGAGATCCCAGAGCCCTCCTATATACACAGAGGATGGCCACCGAGGGGGTTTTAGTGAGTAGAAATCTCACATAACCCGTTCGTCCCCCCCCCAGGACGGGTACCTATAGAAGGTTTCCCCCTCGAAAAAAAAAAAAAAAAAGGTACTGCGATATTAGCGTATGAAAGGTTAATTTTAATTTGTGTAATATAACAGTCAAATGAAAATTATAAAACTACTATAGATGCCATTTGTAAGTTGAATGTCAAGTATTAATTATCGTGTTATACTTCATTATTTGAGTAAATGGCATCATTCCTTTGTGTATGATCAATTACAATTAAATATTTCGCTTACATTGAGACATTGTTAAACCATGAAACTACTTAAGTAAAATGCTTCAATAGACTAAGATATTATGAAAGGAATCAATCTATCGCAGGTTTTATTGAGTAAATACGTGGTTCATTGTATTGTGCGGCTGCGATGCGGTCGAGGACAGGCGGGACAGACCGGCATCGCGCGATGACATCATCGCTGGCGAATAACCTACGTGGACAGAGGTGCTCAACAGTTTTATATATTCTCAACAAACGGGGCAAACATTTCTAATGAGTCTAAGGATTACCAGAAAATACTGACAATGATCCTAAAATGCTAGTACGAAACTATGCAAAGCGTGATATAGGTTTTGAGAGTATTACGTGCTTCAAGACCTTAAATTTAGTCACGTAAGGCGGGGTGCAACCGCTGAGACAGCCGTAGGTAGGTATAGGGTAGACCTATTTACTTGACGTAATTTCGGAAATTCATAATTGAAGATTAGACCATTTTTCCGAAGAGAAAAAATATTCTTTGGATAACACGACTATAATACGTCCAATAAAAATTCCAAGTCAACACGACTAACGAAATAGACCAAATGTTGACGACCCCGGAGAGAGCGAGAGAGGCGAACAAAAACGCTACGAGTTCGACCGTCCCCGGCGAGTTTCAATCGAGTCGTGTATATTTCGGAATTCGCTCCGAAGTGGTTTAGTTGGGTGTGTCGTCGAATAAAATAAACAAGTATGTATTTTTATATTTTTTTCCGCTATATTAACTACAAATTTAAAGTTTAGGCGTTACTTACATAAATAATTTAAAAAAGGGAGAATTTATAATGTGTTCAACCATATTTGCCGGCATCCGGCATTACACCAGCGTTACTTGTTTGTTAACGCTAAAAGCCGGTCTGAGTTGATAGCGCTGAATTGGATTGTATTTTTAGATCGTCTAAAAACTACTACCTTTAACTGTGGTATTTTCTTCCAGGAATCTCAACATGAGTGGCCAGCAGTACTACCCTTACAAGGTAAGCTTTCCACCCACTCTTTATGGAATAAATTCAACCTACAACTACACGATCTATAGTTTCGAGATGATGTCATCGTATGGGGCAAAGTTGGTTTTGCAATAAAACAACTGAGTTAGTAACTATGAAACAAGTTGTTATGCTAATTTACTTAACGAATCAGGTTGCCTACATATTTACGTGTTACACTTACGTCTGTAGAATTTTCTCACGGCTTAATTACAATAAATAGGTAGTTACCTATTCTGTACTCTGTCGTTTGTTGTTAAATAAGTGTTACTGTATTAAAAGGTAGGCACCTCAATTTATAGTTCTTATAAAATATTGTTTGTATAAAAAATCTAATTTTATTGTATTTACATAAGGCACTATAAAAATAAGAACAACCTTAATTATGACGTCAGTAGTCAGGTTATCAAGCAACTTTCTAGTAGTTACCTGTCTACTTAATCTAATAATCCAGTTATCTATGGCAGTAATAGGATTTTAATCATATGACCGTCCTATCGCAAAAATTTTAACTTTGACATGAGCTATTATTATGTAACCTAATAAATGTTCCGGCTTCCATTATACTACTAAGATAAGTTTGAACATAGGTAGCAACAACCTTACGACCTAGATACGTCTTATAATATAACTTACGACCTTCCCAATAGGGCGCCTAAGTAATATTGACATCGATCGTTCGGAGGCAATTCCCCTAAAATCTATTCTATGTCACGGGACACTCATCTATGTTTACCGTGACTATGTTATATTGACTGGTAGAGGAAAATAGGTCATTAAGTAGTACAATACTCTATGTATATAGATATGTACTACACCGAGCGACATGGGGGCGCCATTACCATTGGGGATGGGGTGTGTCCACAAAGTAAAACCTACCTAACCATGAATAGCTGCACGTTTTTTCAAGTCCATAATTAAATGAGTGCACGTTCACGTAAAGAATGCGCATTCGACATACTTTGCTAATTGCTACGTACTTACTTTCACAACTCTCTACCTAGAAGTATATACGAGATATTCTCGCTATACATATGTATACAGTAATACAACTAAAACGGTAATAAAATAAAACACTAGCAGCTTAATTAATTCCTCTCAGATAGGTAGGTATGTAACAATAGTACAAACTGCGTACTTCTGGTAGAAGTAAAATATTCAAGAAAATACTTTTAACAATTGATTCATAAATTAGGCAAGGCATAGCGTACATACGACTATATCGACTTTTATCTGGTATTTTATGTTGGTAAGGGGCGGAAAAGATTTATACATAATACAAAACAATGTTTGGCGGTTAGGTATAGTCTCGATCGTATATTGCGTGCTAAATATTATTAGACCTGTCCTCTTCACCCTGCAATAAACATACATCAGGAGGTAGATATTATCACCCTCAATCCTTCACAGGGTAGGCAGAAAAGCTAGAATTACAATTTTGCCTAATAAATAGAGTTGTTTATTTTCAATGTCATTAATAAGTATTATATTCCTTAGTGCACGCCGACGGTGTACCCCGCCGAGCCCTTCGACTCGGCAGCCGACGCGGAGACCCTTCGCAAGGCCATGAAGGGCTTTGGCACTGATGAGAAGGCGATCATCGACGTGCTCTGCCGCCGCGGCATCGTGCAGCGGCTTGAGATCGCCGAGACCTTTAAAACCAACTATGGCAAGGTATGGATATATCTTCGAACTAAGTGGTAGTTTTTTAGATGGTGTGAGGATAACAGACTAGCCATACGTAAAATATGATTGTGTAAGTATAGATATATATTATGTTAGTTAGGCAACAATACATTGCAATTTTATAAAATCTCTAGTGGAGCTCGGCGAGCGATAAGCGTTAGTTATTTATAATTGGGTACGAACTAACAGATTTATCAGTCACAGTGTAACAACATACTTACACACAGTATCGCCTTTTTAATGAAAGGTGATAATTTAATTTTAAATGTAATTTATTGAACGTTATCGTCAACTAATTGTACCCATAGCTATTACAGTTTTATGATACACAAACCAACCGAAATGTATTTCATATAACAATTTTTATATACGATCTGATTCAAATACTTGGGAAGCCCAAACAACATTCAGAGGAAACCAATTTACCTACTTACCATAAGTAAACATGTTCCCTGAATTCTTAAAGAATAACGCAATATCTAATTACCCCTATTAGGCCGAATCTGGCGAATATGTAAACACTTTCAATTTTATGTCTTACGCTTCTAATAATTAGAATCAAGTTGGCCTGGACTAAACGATGGGCCAAACTTCGTTCATGATAGCATCAGCGAATGCTTGGCCTTGCAAAGTCTAAACCTTCCGCTGTGTTAGTCATAGTTGATTCATTCTGTACTCACGACATTGAATTTTGTATGAATTTTTTTTCCTGCTGAACGTAAATCATTAACTTGATGATGCTGTAGGCAGGAACTAAGATTCGTTACAAATTGGCTTTGTCTTGTTATATGGAGCATGTGGGAGGAATGTAGGAAAATTATTTAAATCATTCACATAGTTTCTAGCATTATAAATGCCTGTTAATTCATAATTATGCACAAATAAATACTACTGAGAGCCGTGGTGGCCGAGTGGTTCGAGCAGTTGCTTGCGACGCAAAGGTCGCAAGTTCGAATCCCGACTGTACCAATGAGTTTTTCTAAACTTAAGTACAGTGATTAGTCACACCACGAGCTTTACGGTGAAGGAAAACATCGAGAGGAAACCTGCATACGTCTGATAAGAAATTCAAAGGCGTATGTATAGTCGTGCTTGAGTAACGGCGATGGACTCGCCATCTGTCACGTTGGCACCTAATATACCTCTGGCGGAAGTGGGTGTGTGGGTATTACCTATACACCTCTGCCTACCCCTTCGGGGCCCCTTGTGGGAAGGCGTGAGGATATGAGAAGAAATTCAAAGGCGTATGTATAGTCGTGCTTGAGTAACGGCGATGGACTCGCCATCTGTCACGTTGGCACCTAATATACCTCTGGCGGAAAGTGGGTGTGTGGGTATTACCTATACACCTCTGCCTACCCCTTCGGGGACCCTTGTGGGAAGGCGTGAGGATATATATATATATATATATAAATACTAAGGTGTAGGTCATTTAACGTAGAAACTGTTTTCACAATTTGTTTTTTTAGGCTAATTGTGTCCGGTATTGCTATTCCGTAAGATCACTTACAATCTCGAACGCAGATCCACGTAATGAAATATCAAGAACGTAATCTCCAACAATTAAACAGGATGCGAGACGAAAGTTTTAATTAATATCCGCAAGTATTAATATCAGCAACAGGAATTAATATCCGAAGTAAGCGAGTATGGACAAAATTGCATCGCCGGCGACGGTCGGTTTGAATCGAAAGTGCGATTCGTTTTCGAGGCAGATCTCCAGTACCGGTAGTGATATCGATATCGTTTTTGTTCATAATGAGTGAAGAAAACGCAAGCAATATAAACTATAACGCGATATATGACAAATCTAATTATAATCTATGAATACCATCATAATTATAAGGTACCTTTATAGGAACGAGGTGAAGGTAGACAGGGTTTCCACGTAATGTCATAATCGTGAGACTTTTTTTAAATACATATTACGTTCATGACATGAATTGAAAACTTGAACAATCAGGTGTGTATTTTAACGTCAGGAAATAGGTTATTGTGCAGGAAATACTTTCCGACATATATATATATATATATAATATATAATATATGTATATAATATATTATCTATGAACTTCAACCCAAACTTGACTCTCGTCTAAACGGGGCTGATTTATGTAGATACATATAAGATCACACCGACTCCCTAACGGGGTAGGCAGAGAGAAGAGAGCACCAGTTCTCTCTAGACTTGCATACCTGTTACGCTTCGTCCACTTAAATGTAGATAGTAGATACATACGTACTTAAATATGGAGGTGTCGGTAACGGTAACAATTTCGCAAGTTCAATTGTTGTTCCCACCTCAAAATAGCCCAACGCGCCAAAAGAAGTTTTCACTTAAGAAACTGTGGTCTCTAACGAAGGAAAAATATAATATTCTTTTCAAATATCACGTATCCCTTAATGGAACGCTATCTACCTACTTTAACGAGCTCATTATTTCGTTATCATGAAATCTGTCTCTGAGTATCTTATCACATTGTCTGCTTTCATTCTAAGACTGATATACTATATACTGCAGATAAGTATCCATTTACCGTTTAAGTTACGGTTAACTTTAACTATGCTAGTTCATTAGCTGACAGGATGTAAGCTAATTAACCTCACCATAAAAAATATGGATAAGGGTTTGAAAGAAATCTTGGAAAGAATAATTAAAAAACAATAATTATGTATATATTTTAGTGATTACTGAATATTTAATCATGTATCCTGTTTATGAATGTGGACATCTCAAATCGCTTCCAACTGAAAAATCTTATAAGTAATTAACGTTTGATTAATAAATTTAAAATCTTTGATTCAATAGTTGCATTATAGACTGCTATGCTAATAATGCTAGCTCATTAGCATCTCTTATCTTCTTCGCATCTCTTATCTTCAAGAAGAAAGGAGTATCAAGCCGTGGTGGCTGGGTGAATTGAGTAGTAGCCTGCAGCACAAAGTTTGCAAATTCGAATCTCGACTGTACCAATGAGTTTTTCGGAACTTAGATACAGTGATAAGACACACCACAAGATCTATGGTGAAGCTTTACGATTTGTTTTGTGCATGACTTGAATACTTCTAGCCTTTCAATCGCAATAGTAAATACTAGCTATGTCCGGCGATGTCACCCGCGGAAAATTTAATTTAATTGGTAGGTTTTTTCTAAAGTCCCATCTCTGTGCCACTTTACTTACATAATTCCGTTCAGTACTTTTTGCGTGGAATAGGAAAGAAAGTCTTCAGAAACTGTCATTTATAATATTAGTAGGATTATTTTGTTTCAGCCGGTATAATTCAGAATTCGCAAAATAAAGTTATCTATGTCGAATTGTATACTTAGTATAGTAGATAAATACCATATAGTTTAATAAGTGAACCCATAGTGAACCATATGAAGGCATTCAAGGTAAAAACGGTTATGTTGATACCTACCTAACGTTTCCTGTTCACGCGTTATAAATAACTTGGTAGTATGAGAACGTAAGCTTATGAATAGCGTGTTCGTGGAGCCTTAAATTACCAAAATTGCTTAAACTACATAATAATATTCAATTTTACTACTCAAGCTATCTCCCAGCCAAATTTAGTATGATCGTTTCAGCGGTTTCAGCTCTTACGTAGAAACTTAGATTTCTATGATTCGAATTAAAATAATTTGTTCCTTTATGAAGCTTAAGATTTCTTCAGGCTACATACATAAATATATATAGATAGATATATATCTATGTATGTATGTATGCATCACGCCGAGCCCCTCCCGGGCAGAGGGAATAGAGCGCCAGTCAATCAAAATATTTTATTTCACATAGGCCTAGAGATGGGCACATATAAAACGTCGAAAAAGATGCACGGTTCGGTGCTATATTAAAATTGCAATAATAACTTAAAGTGGATATTATATACTTTAAATAATTTAATTTAATGTTGGTTTATTTGAATCTGCCTACTCATCATGTACCTACCTATGTATGACTAACACTCGAGACGTGCGTTGCCTAAGTTTAATTGTCAAATCGCTTTTTGTGTAGAACATTACTCATGGGAAAATTAGTTTCAACGTATTGTGTTGGAAAGGTACGCGCTCTATCAATGTGTGCGGCGATAAGAACACTGCACTTGTGGTTTGTTTGAGTATTTCGTCATTTACAGCGTTTAGCGAAACGTGATATAGCGGAGCGTTTCTCTTTGTTAGAACTCACCTTTTGAAAAGAGAGTTTTGTTCCGATAATCGCTAGTGAGGTTATACTTCGCAACCTGACAAAAATGTATGTCTGAGTAGTGAAGGTACAACGTACAATACCTTTTTAGACTTAAGACCTTACGCGATCGCGAATGCCTAACTAATGGAAATAAAAAATAACTTCTTCACTATTAAGCAAGTACCTATGTATATTCATATATTTTAATATAGATAGTTACACGACGCGTGTGTTACTCTAGTTTTGCCATTGCTCATAGAGGCTATAGAAACCGGGTAACGTCATAGGATCTGCGTCTGTAAAATAAAAGATCTATATTCAAAATTAAATGTTTTGTTGGTTTGTGAACGCTTTAAAATCTCGAAAAGCTCTGCATCGATTGAGTTCAAGTTTTCACACATTACTTACTACTATTATTTCACATACTACTTCAATTTGCTTTGAGGATTGATTTTATAAATTTTTCGTCGTGACAGAATACAGCTAGTATATATATATATATTTCTGCAGCATACAGCACGCCTTACGGTACACCCAATTAAGGCAAAACGTATTTTATTCCCAGTTATTGAAGACTTAATTTTCCAGGACTTGATCAGCGAACTGAAGAGCGAGCTGAGTGGAAACTTGGAGAACGTAATCATCGCTTTGATGACCCCCCTGCCGCACTTCTACGCCAAAGAGCTGCACGACGCTGTTGCGGGGATGGGCACGGATGAGGAAGCCATCATTGAGATCCTGTGCACCCTCTCCAACTACGGCATCAGGACCATCTCTGCCTTCTATGAACAATGTGAGTATACTTCATATTGGCAGCGTTTTAATTTACAATGTACAATTTACAACAACATTTAAAATGTTGACTTATAGCGATCAGGAATTGGTAGCGGAAAAAGTATATAGTTAAAGGAAAAAGGCAAAGCCAAAATATATTTAAGACAACTCATGTAGATTTGCTACATCATCACGCTTCCATTTAGGTCACCCTAATGTCTGGCACGCCCTTACGTCGTCAGAGAAAGAAGAGCGCCAGTCACTTAGACCTTTTTCGATTCATCTACCATCTGTTCCTTCACACAGCAATATTTCGTGTACTATTGACGTTCCCATCTTTGAGTATTCGTTTATTGCATTTATTTTGGCGGTCGGTTCAACCTCTCACAATGATGGTCGATAAGGCCGATAAACATGAAAAAATTGCTGATAAGGACAAAAAGCAAGTATTATAGGTAAGTATGTTTACATACAAATAGTTCGGAAAACAGATTAAGATGATGTTAACGTAATCGGGCATTGATCCTTTTATACATTATCTTTTAGCCTAATTCGCTTTATTAGTAGCATATATATATGGGTATGTGTATAAGTTCATATTATTATATTGAGATGACCTACCAAAATTTTTAAGAATCAAAGAAACTTTTGAATTTCTTCTGATTCGTTTTAATATATTATATATATATACCTTATAAGTTTTTTCTTATCGCAAATCTGTACTGATAGGTACAGGTTATGCCTTACAAAATAAGAAAATGGTAACTTTAGACCGCTGGGGATTTTGGGGGACCGATTTTGATATTTTGACTTTGTAGGTAGATCAGCATGATCTCTTGATTTAATTTGTAGTAGTTTGCTTATAGAATTGAATGAACATTTGAAGGAGTACATAGATAACCTCTGTCTGCATACCTAGTCGTCTAGAACATTAGCAGCATTTAAAATTCAATTCTGATTTATTATGGCAAGACCATGACGCGATGCAGAAGGCAACGACGGGGACGAATATTTGCATAAAAGTGACGTTAGAACTCGTGCCGATCATTGTAGGCCGAATGAACAATCGAAAAGCAAAATTACATGGTGTAACAAACTGAAGTCCAGTTTATACTTTAATAATTATAAAGAATACAATATGTATATATTCGAACTAGTTATCAAAATAGTTTTTTTTATTGCTAAAAACTTATTTGGCAGACCGTATCCTTGTTGAACCTACTTCGAGTACTCATAGGGGTTTTATTGTAATTATGTACGTAAATAGATAAGATAAACACGATATTCCACCCCCCAAGTTGCAGAAAAAACTATGTCATTGCCATACAATGGATAGCGGGAAGGAACAGAAAGGGATTTTGTCTAGGGGCTGAACTGCCGCAGGGCATAACCTATTGTCCATAAAATTTTGTTACATACAGAGAATTCCTGATTTACCTTAATATTTGCCTGTTCTTTTACCACAGATGTATAGAAGCATAATTTTATAACAAATCATTATGAGGAAAATGAATAAGTAAACATATGAATAGAGTGGATTCCTGTGTATGTTTGTTCCTAGATTACTTGCAGACACTCAAGGTTTACTGTATTAAACTGAATCAGTCATGTAAAATTTTACAGTACAATGTCTCTGGAATCAAACAAATCCTATGTGTTAATCCAGCGTATAAATAATCTCTCTGTTCCAAATTGGATCCAATTCCTTTCAGCCGTGGCGTGATTGAGTAACCTCACAAACATTCACAAGTATAATATTAGTAAGATACATACATAGGTATTTTAAGGTTTGGGTACAATATACAGTGAAGTCGACATTTCCCTACAGTATACAACAAGAGCCTGGAATCGGACCTGAAGGGCGACACTTCTGGCCACTTCAAGCGGTTGTGCGTGTCTCTGTGCATGGCCAACCGCGACGAGAACCAGGGAGTGGACGAGGCCGGCGCACGCGCAGACGCCGAGGCCTTAGCCAACGCTGGCGAGGGACAGTGGGGCACAGACGAGTCGGTGTTCAACTCTATTCTCATCACACGCTCCTACCAGCAACTCAGACAGGTCAGTTAGTATGAAATGGCAACGCAATCTTTAGCCTAATGTCTAAGCTATTAAGCAGTTGCAAGGTGTTTGACAGCACTAATAGACGGTTTCGATAAATTAATTTGAAAATTAAATAAAATTAAATTCATTCTCTCGAAACCGACGAGCATGTATGAAGAGACTGATGAATGTGGACGAAGCGAGAGAGGTATGTAAGTAAGTGTAGAGAGAACTGACGCTCTATACTCTCTGCGTACCCCGTTAGGGACTCGGCGTGATGATATGATGATGATAAACACATGTATTTTTTAATTGTGACTATGCTATGCAGCATAGATCTTCCATTACTTGTGGACCACGTGGTGACTAATCTGTTACTCAATTACACTTAGATATAGAGAAGGAAGAACAAATTGATACCTGTTCCTCCATTTAACTATACCTAATAAGAAAATAGATAAAAAAAGAAAAAATATATTATTTAAACTTCACTCTAATATTTTTAATATGGTCATGTACTGAAAACACAAGTTAGGTATTAAAAACAATTTGTCATTAATATATGATGAATTATTACAAATCAGTTCTTTTACACACTTCCCACAAGCATCGTAACTATAATCAGGCCTTGACTCATTCACTTAGTAACTTAGAATAAGCAACCGTGTGCGCAGACGCCGGCCATCACTTCAATTGTTTGATGGCGTCATCATGTAACATAATTGATTGCAGATCTTCTCAGAGTACGAGGCGTTGACCGGCAAAGACATCGAGGAAACCATTAAGAAGGAATTCTCTGGAAGCATCGAGAAGGGCATGCTTGCTATTGGTGAGACAATTTATTCCTCCGTTCACAACTTACGAGCTACATACAGTTCATTAGAAAGTATACTGATATTTGTTCCTAAGTTGTCAAAGCTAACTTAAGCCATACTGAAGCCTATATATGTAAGTGCTCTAAGCAGTCAGTCAATTTATATTATGATCATGATCATGAGTAATACTAGCAATCTATCCCGGTTTCGCAATATTGCAATATTGAAGAAAATAAATTATGATGATGCTGTGTCCCTCCTACTAGCTTTTATTTAAGATAACACGAAATCATTAACCACTGTTACTCCAGGGAGTCAATAAAATTGAGTATAGTAGTTAGTTTCAACGGTTTTAAGACTTGGTATAAGGTTGTCTAACAGGATATAATCACATGACCTCGTTTAACTTTTTATATCCCTTTACATTGAACAGTACTGATGCAGAGCTTAGACTAAACATAAAGGCACTGCTTAAAGCATTTTGTGGTAACTTTTCTTGAAAATTTATAAATTAAAGAAAACTAAGAGCATTCTAAAATTTTTAAGGGTGATTTTGGGTGAATTTGGAGAAAATGTAATTGGATATTTATGTAACTAGCGTATTTTTTTCTGACATAAAATAAATTATATGTTAATCCAGCTAACCAACCGTCTTTAGGTCAAGTTTTATCTATTTCTCTTCAGCCATTCTTTCTTTCGCAATTATAATATTAGTAGGATTTTTTGATACACTTGCCACAGCATAAAAAAATATTACGAATTCCATAGTGAAATGCGTGAAGAGCAAAGTGGGCTTCTTCGCGGAGAGGTTGTACTATTCCATGAAGGGCATAGGCACCACAGACAAGACCCTCATCCGGATTGTGGTCAGCCGCTCCGAGATCGACCTGGGAGACATCAAACAGGCTTTCCTGGAGAAGTATGGCAAGCCGCTCGAGAGCTGGATCGCTGTGAGTTTTCATTTATTGTTCAGTGTTATATTTGGTGTAACCTAACGAGACTTGTAAATACGTATAACTTGAAACTCGTTTTCGGAAAAGGTAACTATAATAATATAAAAGACATAAAGTTGTCTGTAAAGAATGTACAAGCATTTATGCATTAAAATTGCTCTAAAGTTATTCATAATACCTATTTTAGTTGATTGAATATTTATACGTAGTTATGAGTCAACTTCATTAATTTATTTAACTATTAATCTAGCTTTTATTAATTCGCACCTTCTATTAATTCAAAAACACCAATTTACAAATAGTTTCAGTACCTAAGTAGATAATACTAACATCGTCATGAAACAATATAGTATTATTTTACGTTAATTTTAATCGTTTATAATTTTGTACTCACTAATCGATCTTTAATAGACGTACAATTGTAGTAATACACATTAACATTATTATTTTCATAAATTTGTACTAACAGCATGTTAATATCGGGGATATCTATATTAAGATTCAACAAGAAACTGACCCATATATTTCTGAAATATTCACGACAATATTATGTGCTTTTTAATATTGAGCATGTACAGTGCGCAACCAATCAACGTACACGCAGATAATCCTTCTTTCTTCTCCATCACATCATCAAACCCGGGTGAAAGCTTAATATTATATACAGATCTATATATAAAAATTAAATTATTTGAAGATAAGATAGCGTATTTATATATTTTTTTGTGTACAAAAACATCCACATATTGTGAGCGTTTTTCTAACAACGTTTTAAATTGTGATAAAATACATATATAAAAAACTAGACTTGTATAAGCAAATGAATGTGAGGAGTTTAGAATTGGCGGTTTTGTTTGCAGGATGACACGTCCGGGGATTACAGGAAGGCATTGTTGACTGTTGTCGAGTAACTTACGGCCGAGTCGGGGCATATACTGAGATAATCACACGTTTTATATAATTTAAGTTGTTGTCAATTAGGCTGTTTATAGATCTGCAAGGACGCCGCCGGTATCTCATTTAGAACAATTAGATCTGACTGTGTGTCCACAGATAGGGTGTACATTTTATTAAGCTTACAAAGATCTGTATATTTTGCTTGACCGAGTATTAGTTTTCATGTAACAATCAGAGCACCGTAGCCGAGCTAACAGCTTGTCGTGTGCATGGGGGTGGTGTGGGCGCACTCCCGCGTGTTTTACAACCACTTGCCTTTTTTCAGGAGGACGTAGGAGGTACGCTCGGCGATCTCCTCGCCGCCATGAGTTACTAAGCCTACCGCTATCATGCTATATAACCCTCTTATAACGAGCAAGCGCCTTATATAGCGCTATTAGATATTCTTTACATATTTATTGTAAACAATTCACTAAACGATGCATTTTAAAGACATTACGTCATTAGTTTAAGCTAAGTAAGGAGTGCAGTGTGAATCGATCTTATTACGATATATAATCGATAACTAACTCGATGCACGTTGTGATCTATGCAGGAATCGATGGGACAGTTTCTGTTTTTATTTGGATTTGTTGAGCAAGTTGGATTGTTTTACAGGATGACCTAACTGGTGACTTCAGGAATGTGCTAGTCACACTCTGTGCTTAACACTACAATTATAACTACACATACATACATTATTTTTATACAAGTATTGTTATAAGCTTTTGCATGTAGATGACGTTTACGTTACGTTACGCACGGAGTTTACGTTATTGCGTAAGGGCGGTTACAAGTACAATATACGTTGCAGGACGATACCAAGGGGGACTACAAACGTGTGTTGCTCACACTGGTGTCGTAGATTACAATATAAGCGACAAGTGCGCGAGGCTCACCACGAGCCTGCCTTTGCATTGTATAACTGTTGGCACGTAGCAATTAAAGCTTTGTATTTTTGTGAAAATGAGATATTTATTGGTGCTGTAGTTTTGTTTACAATCTACATATTTACATTGATTATTAATTAAACTACTTATCTATGTTCCGAATGTCTTGTTTCATCTATATCCCGTATCCCTTCCTTGGTTATCTGTGGAGAGATAGAAAGCATGTGAATAAACTTTCACCTAACATAAAATTACATGTTGCGTTCTGGTAAGTAACGTTTATAGGGAATTACGTTTGGAGAAATGATGATCGAGTATCCTCGTATCTAAATAACTTCTTCCTTACAATGTATGCGCTGTACTTGCACATGGCAAATAATTAAGCGCCCCGATTGTTAGTAAGCGATTACCGCGGCTTAGGGACGCTTGCATTAAAGCATAGAAATCACCCGACCTAAACCACAACATTAAGAATCGACCTTGGGGAACTCCAAGGCCTAATGAACCTACATACCGATTCTACCCGTCAATAAATATTTGGCAAGCCGTCCGATCTATTCACTATTACTAGGAAAGCCCCTGTTTACATTGGCCGAGCTCCAACTTGTCGATCAGGGCGCGGCATGCCGTAGTGACGTGACTACTCTCATCATCAATATAAAAGAACATCTTATTCGCTTAGGTGTGTCTGTACCTAAAGGATACCTATTGATCTCGAAAACTAAAGAAAACTTCTTTAGTTTTGACGATTATGGCATACATATCTTTCATAATTCTTTTTAATATTTTTCGTTCGAGGCCGAGTGGTTCGAGTAATCCTGCAACTCAATGAACTTAACTATAGTGATAAATCACATATAAGTCTTACGGTGAAGGAAAACCAGCAACATGAAACCCACATAACGTTTGAGAAAATCTTCAAAGGTGTACTTGAAAACGGCGATGGTCTCGCAATTTGACATATTGGCACCAAAATATATCCTCGATGAATTTCCCATGAAATTGCCAAGAAGATATATTAAATATCCAGTAGAAAACCAGCCCTAAAGTTATTTATGTAAAGCAACCATTCCAATACAGCTTGCGAATCCGCAATGTCATAAACCGAGGTTCTACCGCAGGTATTCCTTGGCTGTGTTGCTTAGCACTTAAATGTATCGGGCTGGTAGCCACTCACCACGATTTTGCTCGGTTGCACTGTGCCGCCTGTGACAGAACCATCAACTCAATAACTCATTGCTCACCTAAGTCGTAAAGGCATATTGATGGACATAAAGAAGTACATGAAGTTCCTAGCAGATTGCTAGTAACGTGAAATTTGGTTACCTGGAACTTGCCGACAGTGTTGGGCGAATCGTTAGTCTTCAAGAGCAGCGCCAGCCTCGGGCCGTGCGCAGGCGCCGACAGCAGCAGCCGCTTGTTGCAGCGATGGGCCCACGCGTCGCCCAGCGCGCCCACCATCGCGCCAGAAGATAGCCCCAACCGCGTGCTCATCTCATTCGTTAGCAACACCTGTAGTACCATAATTTCCGTGATTCAAGTTAATCGACTAATTAAAAAAAATATCGTGTGTCGTGGTGGTCGTGGTCGAATGGCTCGAATATAAAGTTCGAACCCCGACAGAACAAATAAGTTAATGATCATTCCCACTATTTACTATCATCATCATCATCAAATCATCATGATCACGCCGAGTCCATATTTACTATCGATAGTAATAATCCGTGAGGGATCTCGCGGGGTAGGCAGAATTAATGTAGCTGAAGCGAAAAGTCTAGAGGTCTGTCGTTCTACTCTCTGTCCAGTTAACATAACTTTATTATTATATTAATACAAGCTGTTAGTAGTGTGTGTTAAAAATTCTAATTTATTAGAATAAACTATATAATCATTAACACAGTCACCTAATCCAGTTTATAATCTATCACTGTGTGAAATTTCATCAAATTTAGTTATTTAGTAGTTTTTACGTAAAAGATGAACAAACAACTTTACATGCTTACATCTTTTTAATGTTAGTAGGATGGACACATACCGCAATCTGCTTCTCCACTGCAAGCTTTTGTAGATGAGCCATTTGTCTAAACAACAAGCCAGTCCGCTGCTTAGTTGTTATGCCGGTCTTGAATGGAAACACTATTGAATCTATTACTATCAATTTGATCTGAAAAACAAAAATATACAATTATTATTCACCTTAAAGGTATTAATGTGACTAAAACACTGTACTTAAGAAAGTCGGTAACACCAGGGGTATCATTCGCAAGCTGACGACCCTGCAGGAATCTTCGCACTCTAAAAAGCTCTCGAAAAAGGTGGTACTACACATCTGGTTTCCCTTGCGAGGGATTGCGTGAGATGAGGGATGGTGAGAATTGTGAATCCTCACGCCTTCCCACAAGGGTCCCCGAAGGGGTAGGCAGAGGTGTATGGGTAATACCCACACACCCACTTTCCGCCAGAGGTATATTTGGTGCCAACGTGACAGATGGCGAGTCCATCGCCGTTACTCAAGCACGACTATACATACGCCTTTGAATTTCTTCTCGGACGTATGCAGGTTTCCTCTCGATGTTTTCCTTCACCGTAAAGCTCGTGGTGTGACTAATCACTGTACTTAAGTTCAGAAAAACTCATTGGTACAGTCGGGATTCGAACTTGCGATCTTTGTGTCGCAGGCAACTGCTCGAACCACTCGGCCACCACGGCAAGTTGACTTCTTGCGAATGTTGCCTATTAAAATAACAAAGTCACATTATATTCACCTGGGAATGTTCGTGAACAAAGGTGGGTAGTGTGTGCATTAATGCGCAGAACTTCTCCAGACCAAAAGCATTGACATAGTGTAATTTTTTCAAGGTTTCAGCATCATTTATGCAAAGTGGCAATTCAAGCAGCCGTTGGCAGTTCAATAGGCTTGCGTTAACAATCTCTGAAATGAGAAATATTATGTAATATTCTTATATATTTTATGTAATATTTTGAGAATATTAAACAAATATTTATATAAATTGTAAAATTACACACTACCGCGTGTCTTAGCTAGTAGATCAAAGATTAAGAAGAGGGGGCCTTTATACTTGGGTTTAGAATCTCAAATCATTTGTGAGTTGTTACTTTTACATACATACATATAATCACGCCTCTTTCCCGTAAGGGTAGGCAGAGACCACTTCTTTCTACTTGCTACGATCCTTACATACTTCTTTCGCTTCGTCCACTTTCATTATTCTCTTCATACATGCTCTTCGGTTTAGGGTTACTTTTGCTCCTTCAAAATAAAACAGCAGAATTATTTTATGTTTTCAAAGTACTGTCATGGTACATTTAAACTGTAATAAGTGTTCCCTGCGTCCCTTGAGAGGAATAAAAGGTTTTAATTCAAACTGTTAAGACCAATAGGTTAGTGTTTGAAGTAAGTTTTTATCCAAGAAAAAATCTATCAGATCTTTTTACATATATACTTGTTACCTTTAAATCTCGTGATAGTGAAGTTAGTATTGGTATCAATATATAGAGCTTCTGCACTCAGTCCTCCCAGAGCTTTTGGTATTTGCACAGAAGCACACAGTTGTAAACTAAAATTTAAAATAAATTATAAATAAAATAATAATATATCCTCACGCCTTCCCACAAGGGTCCCCGAAGGGGTAGGCAGAGGTGTATAGGTAATACCCACACACCCACTTTCCGCCAGAGGTATATTAGGTGCCAACGTGACAGATGGCGAGTCCATCGCCGTTACTCAAGCACGACTATACATACGCCTTTGAATTTCTTCTCAGACGTATGCAGGTTTCCTCACGATGTTTTCCTTCACCGTAAAGCTCGTGGTGTGACTAATCACTGTACTTAAGTTCAGAAAAACTCATTGGTACAGTCGGGATTCGAACTTGCGACCTTTGCGTCACAGGCAACTGCTCGAACCACTCGGCCACCACGGCTCATCATCATAAAAATAAATTAAGTTGACTTAATTAAGTTTGAATGCTTGTTTGACACATGTGTGGAATAAAAAAAACCTACTAGTAACTAAATTATTTCTATTCTGATACTAAATTAAACCCCTGAGTGAGCACTGAAGAAGATAAACTGAATGTGTAACCAACCACAACTGTGTTTTTCCCGAACCTGGTAATCCTAGTAGCTCAGTTAACGAGCCCAACTGAAGACCGTCATTGCCCAATATACTATCGAGGCTCTGACTAAAAGTGGGTATGGATGGTAGAGATGTTTCTTTCTGAAAATCAAGATATAAATGTTTTAATAGGAGGCTAGGACTTGCAATGAAAACTGAATAGATGTATTACAATAGGATATTTTTACTGTATACATTTAACAAATATATTACTTTTAAGTAAAAATAATGTTTCTAACTTGCCAGAGGTCCGTTGCATTATATATTTTGAATTTATTCATTGCTATACTTATCAAATTTTAACAACAGAAATACAGGTTTCTCTGTAAGCCTCTGACTTACAGGTAAGTTAGTACCAGTTAGTAATTATCTATACATGTAATGTACATATATATATATTTCTTCTATCTATCAAATAATATTAAAATGCACATTAACTTTTAAATTCCCCTCTGTAGGTAGCCGGTAGCCGAACCGAAACATACGACTTGATATTGACAGACTGACATTAATATGACAAGCGGTAGTTTACGAAGTCAGCTACCAAGTACAAGTCAACAATAATGTTATCCTACACGACACTTGATGACACTAGAGATATCATCCGAAGCATGCTTCTATACTTACTTTACTAATATGGTTATATAGTCAAGAGGTATTTTTTTTCAAATTAATCAAACGGGAATCTTGATTTGGGAGTTTGTGAGTATAGCTCTGTTAGCAATTCTAGTTCGTCTGTGGCGAGTACTGGTTGGCCATTTGGCCAATGCTATCCATGTTCAAGTGTCAGTCAGTCGTGTCATGTATGACATGGACATTTGCAAGACTCTCATGAAATTCATTTAAAAATAAAAACATTACCTTCCTACTGAAAGTTACATAGATATCACTTCACGTTCTTAAATTAGAAACACTGAGACTGACTACAATTTCGCTTTACTGTTGGATAAGCGTAAATAATATACAAAAGGCAAATTTCAGAAACAAAATGAACCACAATCAGATGAATATGCATGTACCCATGAATCCGGTAGGTGCAGCGCCTAATGTGGGCATGCAGATGCCGGTACAAGGAACAATAATGCAACAGCAGTCTCCTCAACAAATGCAACCTGCAATGCCCCAACAAGCCCCGCAAGATAAAATGGACAATATATCCAAGGTTAAGACTTTAATGGGATCCCTTCGTGAGTCTATACCCGTAAGTACATATCGAGAAAAGGGTCCCTGCACTTTCATCGGAGATATATTTAAGGCGCGAACGCGACACATGCGAGTCCATCGCAGTTTTTCAAGCACAACTAAACATACCTACATACATACATCTTTGAATTTCTTCCCATACATATGCAGGAGGTATTCCTCTCGATGTTTGTGTGACTAATCGCTACTTATATTCAGAACTCACTGGTATAGATGGAATTAGAACTTGCAATCTTTGGGTTGCAGAAAACTACTCACTTGAACTACTCTGCCACCTCTGCTGTAATTTTTTCCTAATAACATTTGTGTTTTTCAGATGACCCTAAAATCTGCTGCACAAATTTTACATCAAAATCATAATGTGGACTCCATTTCGCAGTAAGTGAGAAAGTTAATATTAAACACCATCTATCCCTTAGGATAAGAAAGCCTGAACTTTGTCTGTCCCAGAAGAGATAAGGTCTTTGATTCATAATGTATTATCCTTAGCACTTTGGCAATTAAATGTTATTGGTGATAAAGTATCTATAGAGGGCAGTGACTTGCTTACCTTCTGGTGGCCTCCATGCTTGCTGCCACATAATTATAATAAAAATAGAAGAAATCTTAAAATATTAACTAAATAGGGACAGTATGAAGCTTAGTTTGAACTGAACATATACATAGCATGTAGTTTTAAAACTGTTTTAGATATGAAGATCAGTTTCAGTACAAAATACATGGATGGCTTAAATTAACTTGCTCTGGTTATTTCAACATCTACTACTGTTTCCAATGGATAACACGAGTTTGGTAATTACCACCAGTAAAGCACCAGCCCTCTACATACCATTATTTGTTACTTGTTTAAGTATTTAAATATTTTGACCTAATTGGAATGTCTGCCAGTCTTATTTTGCATTTTCTTCCATACATATATGTATTAGAAGTCAGTTTTGTTAACCTCTTACTGAAACAAATATTTTTCTTTAACAGAAAAGGCATTGATAATACCGTGGCGAGGTTTGACAAGAATTTAGAGGAATTCTTCTCAATTTGTGATCAAATGGAACTGCATTTGGTAAGTTTAAAACGAACCATTAAAATCACTTACTGACTATAATTATATTGTAGTATACAGGGAGTAGTCTTACTTATCTGCCTGCAAACAAAGTATGACTACCTTGTTATGCATATCTTATGTACATAATAACTATAGGTGGCTATGTATGCTCTTATATCTGAATGCATTCATTAACTCATTGACCTGGCAACTCTAATCGCTAACTACACATAAATGTAGTTGTGATTTGAATATGTAACCCTATCGGCCGTAAACAGATTAAAGTAGCCATAATCTTGTGACATCACAGGACATCTAAGATTAATCTTTATTATAATATGTGTATAGAACTTACTGCTATATGATGAACTTAAAAATTTAAGATAAAACCGAAGAATTACAAAAAAAGACAATAAATTTAATTGACAAATGTTAATCTGAAATGTTGAATCATATATTGACATTAAATAATTTATATAATCTATATTTATATTATTATATTATTTGGGGTATTTGCCATATATATATATATATATATATATATATAGGGAATTCCATTTGGGAACACACTCATCACGAAATCTCACGAACTATAAGTCTGATTGACTTTGGTAGGAGTATTCCTTACATGGTGGAGAGGTCAGCTAAGAACGGATTTTATGAAACTGAACTTTTTATGAAAAAAACCAATAGTTGAATAACATGTTTTTTTACTTTTTCACCCCAAATATATATATATATATATCTGGCAAATACCCAGCGTGTGGTACCATGCTATAATAGAGGATTGTTTCAATATCTATAGAGGACATAGGTGACACAAACATTTTTTTTTGTATATATATATATATTTATAGCATGATTCCAGAGGAAGGTTTATATATACAGTTAAATCTTGTAATAGCCAATATCTATAATCTATTGATGACTGCATTAATATCTATTGCATAGATTACCCATGGTAGGCATACTACAGAAGGCACACAGCAACTTTGTCATATACTCTTAAACATAATATCTTTGCTTTATACTATGTAGAGATATTAAAGGGCATACTTCAGCCAATGTCATTGCACTCTGTAGTCTCGTGTCTCTTGGCAAGTTGGTAAGAATGTAATTGATCACTGTTAGTGATCAATTACATTCTTACCAACTTGCCAATTCTATTGAAGTGGCAAAGGAGACTTACTACTAATTAATTGTTATTCTTATCAAGGGTTAATGTGTTTTTTGACCCATTGTCTGTCCGAATCTACTCAATATCAAACAAAAGGCAAAATATAATGCTGATCTCTAGATGCTTCGATAGGTACAGAATGTGTGGAGATATATTACATTTTCATATGTGGTATCAGTATTAGTATAGAAGAGATATAGTACTATAGAATGTTGCCCACTCAAATTATTTATTACAATGTATTATTTGGAATATACTTTCTACTTTATTATATATTTATATCCTCACGCCTTTCCAAAAGAGTCCCCGAAGGGGTAGGCAGAGGTGTTTACCCACGCCCACTTTCCGCCAGAGATATATTTTAGGTGCGAACGTGACAGATGGCGAGTCCGCCTTTGAATTGCTTCTCAGACGTATGCAGGTTTCCACTCGATGTTTTCCTTCACCGTAAAACTCGTGGTGTGACTAATCACTGTATACTTTACATTATTGTATTAGGTTTATCACGTTCAGTGTTTGGAACTCTCGAATTCCTATATAATGATGTGTTTGTATTTTTGCAGAGAACAGCAATAACATGTATACAGCAAGCACAGTCTGCAGCGCACTACCTTCCCCTCTCAGTGATACCTTCGCGCCTTGACTCTGGACAGACCGCACAGGTCAGTATATTTCCTCTCACTTTCGCATTGAGCATCAATTTCGCACCTAGGCGTGGAAATATATAAGAAGCAATCTTTGCATCCGATTGCTGAAAAATGTATATTTCAGGAGACTACCCTGAGCTACCTCCAATACCTAAACACGGTGCGACTGCAGATCTCCTACGCGAAGGACATACACGACACACTAGTGGCCGCGGCGCAGAACATCCCGCCCAACGAATGACCAGAAAGGAATTGTTTTATAAACTACATCTAGGTATTTGTTAAGAATTTTTTCTTTAAATAATATTTATTGCCAGGAATAAAAGTGTTTTTAGTCGAGTTGTAATTTTATACAAGCAGAATAGGACTACAGTCGTTGGTAGGATTAGCGCGTTTACCCTGCATATTAAAAGAAATGTGGACCATCCAGTTGCTATTCCATATACCACTTGGAGAGTTGTACGATGACATTTTGATACTTTGACACTAATACCCAATACTTAGACATACATTTTACCTAGTAAATTATAAGGTCAGCTTATGCATCACGTCTCCTGTGTTCTAATCTGTGATTGGAGATTGGAGATGTGTTCGCTGCGAGCCAATGGCAGTGGGACAGACACGTGAGCGCAATGTCTATGTTGTGAAAAATCACTTCGCCTTAGTTACCTAGAGTATCGAAAAAAAATTGCTTTAAATTAGAAATAATAAATAAACGAACACTAATTATCCCCTGATTTTTATTTCTTTGAAACCATCCCCGTTCTATTACTGAATTGAATAATATTACTTTATTTTAGCTCGGATATTATATTGTTCTCGTCCATGAAAATCTTAGTTAATACCAATCTGCTAGTGCATCCTAAACGAATTTAAAGCAAACAATTTTTTTTTAATAAACTATATTTTAATATTTGGTTACATCTCAATTTACATATATGTTTTAAACAGATCTAAGTAATTAAACGCCATGTTAACGTAAATCACAATAATAATTATTTAAACCTATTTATAATAACAATTTATCACTTACCCACTAAAATATATATCGAGATCATGGACTCCTCTCTTACATTTGGTCAGTATTTTATTTTTTATCATAATTTTAATAATATTAAATCTTGTTTTTTTTTTATGTAAGGCTGTTGCTGGGCCAGCCTGTTTAATGTAACACCCACTAAGCCTTCACAATAATATCCTAAGTTATAGCTATCACAATGAGAACAATAAAATTATATCAGTCTTTACAATAAGCGATATTACAAGAACATCAACGTTGATATCCAAAACCAATCCTGCGCTGTGTGTACCTGTAAGCAAAATACATAAATTGTTTCAAATAAATAAAGTGTTAAAAGAGTAAAATTTTAAGCAAGGATTTGCTTGTATTAGGAACTCTTCCATAGCCATTACACATTAGTTAACTGTGTAAATAACAAACAGACGTTGAGCATCTTATTAAATACAGCGTTAAATAGATTATTTTCTTTTTATAAAAGAAAATATAGCCTATGTGAGTCAGGGTGAATGTAGCTTTCCAATGGTGAAATAATTTTTCAAATTGGTCCAGTAGTTTCGGAGCCTATTCAATACAAACAATCAAATCTTTCCTCTTTATATAAATATATATGTATATCCTCACGCCTTCCCACAAGGGTCCCCGAAGGGTAGGCTGAGGTGTATAATACCCACACACCCACTTTCCGCCAGAGGTATATTAGTTTCCTCTTTATAATATTATATTAGTATAGAATAGTTATTAATATAAGTTGTTAAGTTTAAGAACTAGATCATTTATATAAGGTAAGCAAGGACACAATTATATAAAACTTCAATTGAATATACATGCGTGCAATGACTGCTAATCGTAATGACTAGCTGGTGGGCTCCAGTTTTGTTCATTTTGGTTTGTTTGTCTGTGTAGTGTTCAGAAATGATAATATACTAGCTGTCCCGCCCAGCTTCGCTTGGGTGAAAAAATAAAAGCCACGGACGGCGCCACCTATCGGGTCAAATTGTCAATCTTAACCATTCTCGAATCCACCTGACGACACACTGAAAATTTCATTCAAATCGGTCCAGCCGTTTAGGAGGAGTTTTTGAGAGAGTTCCAGTTTTTAAACAAAAAGTTCATCCTCTTTTTCACAATCCCATCTATCCTCTTTACTCCGTGAGGGTATGGTTCGATCAAAATTGGTCTATCGATTTAGGCGTATAAACATAGTAAACAGACACACAGACCAACAGAGTTAATTTCGTATTATAATATAAAAATCGTCAATTTGATTAGACGTGGCAACAAAACCATCACCACAGTAATAATTAACTAATAGATAAAAATTTCTTGTGCGCTTAATTATGTCATTAGTTGTAAGTAGATATACTAAAGTACACACTCAATAAACTTGTCTATATAAAAAAAATATAACGAGTTTATTTATCCACTAATGGTTATGTATATGTAACCGACATGCCGCCATTGTGAGGAATTGGAAAACTTAAGTATAAATAAGACAATAAATATTGGTACATTAAAGATAAGTGAAAGTGCCGTTTACTTCATGTGATGTTGCTCCCTTATGCAGCGATCAACCAACCTATACGCTGCTCTGTGGCTCTAGGCATAATATTTATCTGTTAAAGCTCACGCTATCCGATATCTATATATATCTTGACGCCTTCCCAATAGGGTCCCCAAAGGCGTAGACAAAGTCGTTTAGCACCCACACCCATTTTTCGCCGCAGATATATTTTAGGTCTTTTTAATTTCTTCTCAAACGTATGCAGGTTTCTTCTAGATGTTTCTCTTCACAGTAAAGCTCGTAGTGTGACTAATCACTGTACTTAAGTTCAGAAAAGTCATTGTCATCAAGTTTGAATTCAAACCACCAAGGCTTAAATATCCATAATTTGTATAACGTCAAAAACCTTTTCCGCTTTGGCTAATGCCATTGTCATGAATTGGTGAGCATGAATGCTAAGAGAAAATGATTTTGTATTGAACCGCTGGTCGCGCTCGCCAAGTGGCTTGACGACAGCCTGCGGGGGGCAACTCTAACTATGTATGTATACAGAAAGGACATAAATCCTCACTATCAAGTGCAGAGAGAAATACAGCCCACTGGATGTTTGCTCTGCGTGACCTCCGATAAACTTATTATGATGACATAAATAATGTAGCGAGTGGACGGATCACTATGGAATAATACAGGTTTGTTTCAATTGTTGGCAGTTGTTGACACGTTATATTAAATAGAACTAACATTCGCTCCTCGCCCCTAAGTGAACGTTCTAGACAACGCGTCGCTATCGTACAATACGCTTCCGTACCCTGAACCTGACCTGGCCACCGCCTTAGTTTGAATACTTTCTATGGATAATTTGCCTTATGTATGTATGTATATCTTTTGTGTGTGTTCAAGTGGATTCGAGAATGGTTTAGATACACAATTGGACCCAATAAGTGGCGCTGCAAATTTATTTACCTAAGCGAAGCTGGGCGGGACGGCTAGTCTATTATATTATGTATTTTTTTTGTTTAGTAATTGACGCCCCCCTGAACGGCTGGACCGATATTGATGATTTTATTTTCAAGTGGTGTCAAAAATGGTTTATATTAACAATTGGACGATAGGTGGTGCTGGCGGGACAGGTCTAGTACATATATATATATACTATTATCTTCCTTTACTTTATTATACTACAAGCTATATATACTATTACCACAGGATATGTTTTATTTCATAAAAAGAAATCTACTAATGAAATACATTTTACGCGGATGAAACCACAGACGACGCATGCTTAGCACCTAAGTGCACGGTAAGCCTGGAAAAAGTTCCCGGAACTAACGCTTAGATAGACAAAAAACAAGAATTATATTAATATTTGACTTAATTAATATTATGTGCGTTAATTTATTTGTATCAAGAATTGTATAGTGACTCACTAATTCTTTATAAACGCCAGGCGATATTCAGGGATAATGAGTGAGAGGGGTGTGTCAAACTGTAGCTAAAGAGTTTTGTTATCTCTGTCTACCACTCGAGAAGCTCGGGGCGTATTATTTATGTAAAGTAAAGTACTCCTTATTTAAATAAACCACATCCGGATGATAGAACAAATCATGCGAACGGATATTTATCAATGGGGCATGTCCTAATGGTCAAGATTCTGTTATCATATCGCACCCAGCAACGAGTAGGTACTAGGGGTCGTTGACACCATCGACCATGCACACTCACACACACAAAACGTAACCCGATATAGGTGATAAAAACGAGGCATTTTTTGCAACACGAGAATAATTATACAATAAGTTATCACCACATCCCGTAAACATGTGCCCACTGTTTTAGTTGCCATGCCCGATGTGATAATAGGAAAAGGTCGTTTTTACAAGAGTTTTACTTATGTATCATCGAATTAACTAATATTTATAAGTTTCGCCGTACCAACGACTTAAAACCAGAAATTGTAAAGCAGTTGCTAAGTTAAGTACACTCAACCTAACATCTTGTACCTAGAGATAGTGCCATCCACGAAGATGCGCCCCACCAATTTCTAGTCGAGGGGGTCGCGGGACTTAATTGTGTGTGTGTGTACCAATAATGCTCAAACATTAGTGAAAGGTAGCACACTTACACTGTATACTATGAGGAAGAATAGTGGGGTGCGTCTTCGTGGATGGTACTATCTATACCTCATTGTTTTAGCTAAGGCTTGTTCCTTTAGTGTTCGGTTTAGGGTAAAAATACTGGCTTTACTAATTGAGAATTTTAATCAATTAACGTTTATAATTACATATGATGGTATCTACTGCATCCAGCGCAGGATCTAGCAGTTACTTCGCCACTAGGGTCACTATACTTCAATATTAATAAAAAAACTGTGGTAAATAAGCGATGTCCAAGAAAGGTTATAGCCTTATACACAAATAAATGTATTCAATATAATTTGACCCTGATCCACTGTGCATTTTAATAAACAAGTGATAAAAAGTCAGACTGGGTTAAATCTGTTTTAACATTTATGATAGCACGCTTTTAAAAATGAAATAGGTATAAGCAGAGTTGAAAAAAATATCGCATACGAAAACGGAACTCTTTACGACCAAAGCTAAAATTACAAATAAATAAAAAAACAATTAAGAAATGAGAAACAATTGAAAGGCGTATGTAGGTATAGTTGTGCGTGAGTTACGGCGATGGACTCGCCATCTGTCACGTTGGCACCTAAAATATATCTCTGGCGGAAAGTGGGTGTGTGGGTACTACCTGTACACCTTCTGCCACCCCTTCGGGGACCCTTGTGGAAAGGCGTGAGGATATTATAAAAAGGCATCATCCAACTCGCGGCACTAATAATTTCTTCGAAAGTTTGAAACTGAAACTGGCTTCAGTTAAAGTTAAATAACATGAGCCCTTTTATTTATATTTACCTACGTATTTTGTAATTAAAATAATTAGGCATTTACTAGCGCGTGACATTACAATCGATGTCAACGGTTTGTTAAAACTTCAAGTCATATAAATCATTGGGTGATTTTATTTAAAAGGGAGATAGGTATTTAATTCTTAGTGCAAGACCCTATCTTGCAACAATGTTCTTCAATAACAAACGTATAAATCATATGAATATGAGATAGTGTGTGACATTACTGACACTTACGGTATCTGCTCCTCTCTCTACCCTCTCTTTGTATAAAACGGGCATATTCATATATTAAACGGGCATGTTCATAATTATTGCCACACCTAGTAGTTCTCGGTAGGGTTTCCAACAGGAATGTAATAGAAATCTGACTCTGGGAAGAACCTAATGCTTGTACCATTACAAATTTGATTATGTCCAAAATTAGGATTTATATTGATTTCGTTCGACAGGTCAAGACAGTTCGAGTTCGACATTATAATTTCGTATGGACTACAAAAAATATGGGATGGCTGCACTGGCAGGAAGGGCACCGTTCGTCTCCTGATACTAGCACACCAACTGCACATAAAACGGCGGAAGAGTGGTAATGATACCGCGTGTTAACAAGACGGCAGCTTACTGGTTTGCACTCTTTGTAGTATAAAGAAAGGCCACGCCAAGAACAGATTGGTTCTCTTCAAGACTGATCTTCCAACAAGTGCTGCCCTAGTTCCTTTCCTCCCGCTGCCTAACATATGAGGGATTTGGCGTAATGCTTCGTACGATAAATTTAATACTTAGCGGCAATTCGACACCTATTCGTAAAGTCTTTTTTTATACAACACTTGTGGTTATGGATGGTACTTTATGGTCAGCGACATTTTAAATATAATTATGTTCATCATTAAGAGACACAATAATACTCGAAGTTCTTAGAACACATTAAATGGTTTGAAAGAAAGAAATTAATGTAGATAAACTATTTTCTTCCTTTAGTCCCTTTATTTAAGTGCTTTTCATGCCCCTAAATAAATACAATTTAGATGCTATTATTATTCGTGATATTGAAGTAAATTAATACTCGTTACTGGGCTTATATTCGGTGATTTATCTGGTCTTGCGAACTGTGATTCGTGCAGGTATGAGATTCATCGCGGCGCTGTACCTTCATACTTCTATACCGAAGTCGTTCAAATGAAACAACTCTTTCAGAACAACGTGCTGTTCTAAATTCAAATTCGATTTAGAATTTTTAGGCCTAAAAACTAACCTACATAATTTTTCGGATTTATAAGTTTTGCCCCGAGATTCCCGCTGTAATAATCGGCTCTAAAAAGTAACAAACATACAAGTTTGATTGTCATCCTTGTGTAGTATGGAGCTTACCCTTTTTTCAGCCGAAAACCTGCTGTGCTGCGTAAGTAATATGGAGGTAGCCATCATCGGAGCGGAACTGCTCGTACGCCTGCGCCATGGTCATGCTGTGGCTCACCAGGACTTTATCGTTCACTAATAGGTACAGGGCCTGGGAACAAGTACAAGATTTATTCGCGTGCCGTAAGTACCTGTATCTAATGGTACATTCCCCAGAAGTCTATTAACTATGGATGGGATGGGTTTAACGTTTTTATTATTACATAACGAAGCGGTAGCAAAACCTTTTCGACCGATAAGTTCTATCTTCAAAACTTTATTTTAGTAGACAAAATCAAGATCGTGGCCATTACCATATAACATTGAGTTGATTAACATGGTCAATTATTTGATCTTGATCTACATTATTCCATGCTAAAAGGTAATCTACTCGAGAATTCCAAAAAAGGTTTAGCACTGAAAATAATGTCAACCTGACAGACCTATCAAAGTTGACACTTCAAATGTCACATGTGGCATTTGCAGAAAAGTTTGTTTTCAGGAGACAGAAAAACTTGGGTCGTTTCTAAGGGTTCTGTTGAGTGAGAAACAATGTGATAATGATGATGATATTCGGTACATACTTGCGAGTCTCGCAGTTTCATCTTTGTTCTTATAATGTAGAGGAACTGGGACATGGTAAGCTCCTGTGGGACCAGGAATTTGGTCCTCCCTAGCGCAGGGACCTCTCGTTCCCTCGCGTAACGCTCCACATACAGCTGACAAAGAACGAATTAATTAAATACTGGTTATCACTCATTATATGCTCACTCATAATATTTATAAACTCAAACTTGTATAAAAAGCCACAC